>PVJC01038983.1:0-16492 GCA_004026665.1 Murina feae | reverse complement strand
TGGGGGGGAGTTGGGAGATCAACTGAAGGACTTGCATGCATCCATAGGAGCATAATCAGTGGACACGGGAAACTGGGGGTTAGGGAGGAAGGGGGGGAAGGGCAGGGGAAAAAATGGAGATCTGTCTATCATCTGTTGTAATACTTATCTATCACTTGTTGTAATACTTTAAGCAATGAAATAAAAAAATATATATATATAAAAAAAAAATGAAGTTTCTAATTCAGATGTTAATGAGAATAAATAATCAACACCAAGCTAGAAGATTAATACTCATTCCTCATAAGACAAACCAAAAAAACCCACACTTATTTCTAAGGTGTCTTCCAATTTAAGCAAATGCTTGTACTTATTTTTTTATTTGACTTTTATTTTGATGTAAAGCTTATTTTGTGCTCAATATATATCTAACTAGGGGCTCAGTGCACGAGGGGAGCAGGGAGCAGACCTAACCCGCAGTCTGGCCTCCCTTTGTGGGAGGCGACCGGGCTGATCAGAGGAGGGCAACAGCCCCATCACCCTACTGCTGCAGCCACTGCCAGTCATCACAGCCACCAAGGTTTTTTCATCAATATGAACTCCAGTCCCTTCACCATGAAAAATTGACAACTTTCTTTAAGCATTTTCAAGATGTGTCTTTCATAGGATACGACATTTATTATTTTTTTATTCTCATCTGAGGATATGTTTCCATTGATTTTTAGAGAATGTGGAAGAGAAAGGGAAAGACTGAGAGAAACATCAAAGTGAGAGGAACACTTTGATTGGTTGCCTCCTGCATGAGCCCTGGCCTGAGTCCCAGCTAGGGAGGAGCCTGCATACCTAGGTACATGCCCTTGGTCAGAATTGTACCCAGACCCTGCAGTTGACAGGTCCAGGCATTATCCACTGAGCCAAACCAGTTAGGGCAGGGTATGACATTTCTTAGTCCTCCAGCCGTGGACCTTCATTTTTTCATCAGGAGTGTGGGGGAAAAACTTTAGATTGCCTTTTTGGATTCTTATTACCCAAGTTACTAAGATATTACCAGTGGCATTCAGGGAGCTTAGCCAATGAGCAGTAAGAAAAGGTGTTTCTTCTGTATTTCACACCGATCTCTGGCTCAGCCCTCCGCCCAGGCCTAATGCCTTGGACAGACGCATGACCCCCATAAACCTCCAGTTGCCTGATCAGCCCCTCGCCCAGGCATCAGGCCTGGGCAGGGGACCCTCATCTCCCTCCGGTGATTGGCTTCACCCTCCCACCCAGGCCTAACACCTCAGGCAGAGACTTTAGGCTTGGGAAAGGGCCCCCGCATCTCTGATGGCTGGCTCCACCTCTGCCCAGGAGCCCCCTGGCTCAGGCCCTTCCTGTGCTGCTCAGGGTCCATGTGAGGCCTATGTCGGAGTGACTGGGTGCCAATGATGTTCCCAGAACCCAGGCTGCTGGGTGCCTATGTATGCAAATTAACTGCCATCTTTGTTGGGTTAATTTGCATACTCATCCGATTGGCTGGTGAGTATAGTGGAATGACACCAATTTGCATGTTTCCCTTTTAGTATAGATACTCACCCAAGGATATGTTTTTATTGATTTTTACAGAGAGAAGAAAGGAGGGAGAGAGAGAGATTAGTTAACTCCCATTCACAACCTTGACCGGGGATCAAACCTGCAACCTAGGTGTGTGCCCTGACCAGGAATTGAACCCACAACCTTTTGGTGTATGGAATGATGTTTCAATAAACTAAGTCACTCAGCCAGGGCCCAATGTATATTTCAAATTTGCTCCTGAGTTCACTCATATATATTTTGATTTGCAATGCTCTTTTTATTTAAACAAAAAATATTTCACTTTTACATTACAGTATTCTTTAAATTTGATTTTTTATGTTGTTTTCATTTATTTGTGGAATCTAAAGAATAAAATGAACAAACAAAGGGGAAAGATTCATAGATACAGTGAAAAAAGTGAGGGTTGCCATATGGTGAAGCAGGGGGTCTCCCAGGGGTGAGGAAGATGGAGCCCCTAGTGCTAGGACACTTACATGCACGACTCTGGAGACCAGGTTCTGTGACGCAGGTCTAATTTCATTGAGAAAGTACAGCAGTATATATAATGGAGGTGGCCAATCATAGAACATCTTATTAGGGCGCCAATGAGCATAAAGGTCGGGGTACTGTGTACGTGGCTCTAGGAGGGGCTCAGGCGGGAGTTGCCATCTTCCTGGTTTGCCAGAAAGATCTGAACTGCTGGAGTGTGCTCACAGCATTGCATCAGCTGCTGCACCGAGATAAACCTCCTATGCTCTACCTACAATATGGGAGGGGGCAGGGAGGATAGTAAAAAAGGTGAGGGGAGTAAGAGTTTCACTCATATATTTAAAGTCATAGATCAGTTTGGCTTTTGACAAAATCATGTAATTGCCTTTTCCTATCTGATCCATTCTCCATCCCTTCCCCAATGCTTATGCTCTTTGTCTGTAATCTCTAGTTTCCACACTCATTCCATTAAAATATTTTCTCTTTTGGTCAGTAAGTCTCCATGGTTGAGCATCAATCTATGAACCAGAAGGTCATAGTTCAATTCTCAGTTAGGGCACATGCCTGGGTTGTGGGCTCAATCCCCAGTTTGGACATGCAAGAGGCAGCCGATCAATGATTCTCTCTCATCATGGATGTTTCTATCTCTCTCTCTCCTCTCTTCCTCTCTGAAATCAAGAAACTATATTAAAAATATTTTTTCACACTGAAGCATAAATGACTGAAAAGAATTTACAAGTGTTATATACATATATACCCCAAGGGATAGAGTATTTATTAAGATAACACATGTAAAATACCTATTACAATTCCTGGCACAAACTAGGTAATTCATTGTCAGTTTCCCTTTTTTGCAGCTTTGTCTTTCACCACATTTATGTCAAAGCTGCCTCAAATTATTAACTCACACTTTTAAAGAATGCTAACTTCTTTCCAGCCAACATGCTTAAGCATATTATATATGCATTAACAAATTTAACCATTATAAGAACCATACAAACTGAGTCTTATTGTTATCCTAATTTTACAGATGAGAAATCTGAAACTCAGAGCTTGCCACAGCCAATAACTAGTGAAGTCAGAACCAAAATGAAGGCTTTTTGATTCCTGGATCCATTTTCTACTTCTCTATCCTTTATCCTACTAGTCACAGTAAATTTGCCCTGCCCCTCTTAAGAGCTTTGCTTATTCTTTGGCTTTTGTCCCCTCCCCATCCACTCAGGTGTACAAATTCAATACACCACCCAACAGGCAGTATAACTGAAAATATACATAACAAAGAGTGAATATTGTACAAGTATGACAGAGTCTGCTAGTTGTAAAGCAAAATCAGTTATCCTATTTTCCAGAGGAATTGAAACAAAAATAGGTAGACATTACATTTCCAAAATTTCGTAGCAGTTAGCTGGAATCATATGTCTAATTTTGATCAATAAGATGTAATGTGACATGTGTAACTTCTGTGTGATTTCAACAGCAACAACAATCTTACACCTTCATTTTCCCTTAAATTCAAACCTGAAATGCCAGAGACTCAGTTTTGACCATGTGATAAGAATAATTCTTTTGGGTAAAGATGGTCAAACTTTTTTTGTAAAGGAACAAACAGTAACTATTTTAGGTTTTGTGAGCCACATAGGGTATTGCAACTACTCAACTCTGCCATTGTAGCACTAAAGCAGTAATAGACAACACATAGACAATGAGCATGGCTGTACTCCAATAAAAATGTATTTATCAAAAACAGATTGTAGGCGTGTCATATTTGACTTACTGGCTCTGATTGGAAATCCTTGCTCTAAAGGATAATAGAGCAATAAGATAAAAGGAATCTCAGTCATTGAAAGTTCGCCAATCAGTCTAGACCACTAGCATTTGGGGGAGTCCCTTTGTTATACCAGCTTTAACTTCATTCTAACCAATATCATGAATGATAGGAGTTAATGACATAGAGCTTGAATCTGCAATGAAAACATTTAAGTAAAATTATCCAATGTGTCAATATCTTATTAATAGTTAAATAAATAAACAAACAAACAAAATAAATAAATAATTGGAACTCACTTTCCAAACCAGCTACTACAAATTGGAGAATCCAAAATGGTAAACATTTGGAAAGCAGCTGCTGGATGTGATCAGCTTCACCATAGTTTCTGGAAACCAAAATTATCAGAAAATTGTGGATCATCTTTTTTTTCTGTTTAATTTTTTTATTAAATCTTTATTGTTCAGATTATTACAGTTGTTTCTCTTTATTCCCCCATAGCTCCCCTCCACCCAGTTCTCACCCTACCCTTTGCCCTTACCCTCCCCCCACTGTCCTCATCCATAGGTATACAATTTTTATCCAGTCTCTTCCCACACCCCTCACACCCCTTTCCCCCCAAGAACAGTCAGTCCACTCCTTTTCTATGCCCCTGATTCTATTCTATTCACTAGTTTATTCTGTTCATCAGATGTTTTATTCACTTGATTTTTAGATTCACTTGTTGATAGATATGTATTTGTTGTTCATAATTTTTATCTTTACCTTTTTCTTCTTCCTCTTTTTAAAGAATACCTTTCAGCACCTAATCTAATAAAAGAGTAATATGCAAATTAACCATCACTCCGAGACACCTAAGCCATGCCCACCAGCCAAGTCATGTCTCCAGCCAATCAGAGTGGCTGTATGCAAATTAACCCAGCCAGGATGGCGGCTGGCAGCCATGAAGCTAGAGCAAACAGGAGGCTTCCATTGCAACTGCCTACATATGCCAGCTGGGCCTCTGCTCAAGGCAACAATGTTTCAATTATAGAAGCCACGGAGCTGAAGCAAACAAGGCAACAAAGTTTCAATTATAGAAGATTAAAAAAACATCTAGAAACCTGATTCCAGCCAGCCTCGCTGGAACCTTGGATCAATGGGAGCTGTGGATAGCCTGAAAATGGCCCTCTGCCCCTCACCCAGGCTGGCCACACCCCCATGTGGTGAGGGTTTCCACTGGGGGTTTAGCCTGCCTTCAAACAGCCATCAGCCCCTCACCCAGGGTGGCCAGGCACGCTAGCAGATGGACATCCCCTGAGGGGTCCCAGACTGCGAGAGGGCACAGGCCAGGCTGAGGAACTCCCCCGAGTGCACAAATTTTTGTGCACCAGGCCCCTAGTTTCATATAATACTGGTTTGGCAGTGATGAACTCCTTTAGTTTTTTCTTATCTGTGAAGCTCTTTATCTGACCTTCAATTCTGAATGATAGCTTTGCTGGGTAAAGTAATCTTGGTTGTAGGTTCTTGTTATTTATCACTTTGAATATTTCTTGCCACCCACTTCTGGGCTGCATAGTTTCTATTGAGAAATTAGCTGACAATCTTATGGGTACTGCCTTGCAGGTAACTGACTGTTTTTCTCTTGCTGCTTTTAAGATTCTCTCTTTGTCTTTTGCTCTTGGCATTTTAATTATGATGTGTCTTGGTGTGGTCCTCTTTGGATTCCTTTTGTTTGAGATTCTCTGCACTTCCTGGACTTGTAAGTCTATTTATTTCACCAGGTAGGGGAAGTTTTCTGTCATTATTTCTTCAAATAGGTTTTCAGTATCTTGCTCTCTCTCTTCGTCTGGCACCCCCATAATTCGGATATTCATATGCTTGAAGTTGTCTCAGAGGCTTCTTACGTTATCTTCATATTTTTGGATTTTTTTTTTCTTTTTTCTTTTCCAGTTAGGTGTTTTTTGCTTCTTCATATTTCAAATCTTGCGATCCTCTAGTCTGCTGTTGTATCCCTGTATATTGTTCTTTATTTCAGTCAGTGTATGCTTAATTTCTAGTTGGTCCTTTTCATATCCTCGCGGGTCTCACTAGATTTATTGAGGGTGGGAATTATCCTTATTTATACATTTAAGAGAAAACCAAGCTTTTGGTTTCACAGTTGACTTTCAGTTATCAAGCAGTGGGGGAGTAGAAGAGTAATTAGGGGAGACAACAGGGCTCTCCACCCTCAACACCTAAGTCATATGACAAATGCTATGGCCTATTTTGCCTGCATGTGTGGCTGTCCCTATTAATGAAAGTGTGCTAAAAGACCACATCAACCAATTATACATATTATGAGCATCAATTACACATGGGAGGGACACTTGATTTTATCTAAATTGTAAATCATAAAATTTGCTTTCACCGCATGTTATTCACTCAACCAGTGAATTGACAGACTCCTATGTAACCTCTGAATTCCTTATCAGAACTGATAAATGTTAGGATTTTGGCCAGTGATGCAGGCTGTGAAATAATTCACAACTAAAAGAAGAGATAGATATAGAGAGAAAGTTCATTTTTACTTTCCCCAAAGGGAAAGGGCCAGTGTATTGCTAATCAATATAAGGGCAAGAAATAAACAGAGGTCTTCTCTTTTAAAGCCTTAGCTCTTGTTGCTAGGTTACAGGGAAGGGAGGAGGATTTGAGGGTGGAAATTGAACAGACATCAGGGGGGTTGTCTGTGCCAGTTTTGCAGGAAACAATCTGGGCAGGGGAAGATGTCCTAGGGAGGTGTCTTATTAGTATTTTTCTAAAGCCTATAAAACATTCTTAGAGTAAAAGTTATGAAGAGTTCAAAGATGTTTGCTTGCTTGCTTAAAGGGGAGGGGAGAAGGGAACTTTCTACTAATAATCCCTGAGTTGTAAAAATAGCAGGGAGGAGGGGTATGTATGCAAGAATGTAGTCTTGAAAGTAGCTTGTCTTATCTTGCAGTTTGAACAGAGGGACTGTTTGAATCAGAGTTCCTAATAATCTTGGGGTTTAATACCAGGTGCTTCTCATACACTGTGGAAGGCTACAGCAAAGAAAAAGAAAGGCCTTTTTCCCCTTCCAACAATAAATATGTGCATGAAACAGCCTTCCCCACTTTTCAGAACTAATGTCTACATAGTGTCAGCTATACCTTCCACCTTGATAGCATCCAGTTCATCATGTAGCCATTGTTAAATCTAATTATGCATCCAAATCACTGAGGAAGCTTATTTAAAAATGCCTATTTTCAGGTATTGCTTTCAAAGTTTCTGCAATAAATATAGTATGCAGCCTGGAGAGTATATTTTTAAGAACCAGATGATTATAATGTATCTAGTGAGACAGTTATCCCCCATATTTAATTTTGAAGCACTGATCTAAAAAATTGCAATAAATATGTGTGACACAGTCTGATCATTGCACAGGATATTGGTCACAACTTTCCAAACAGATATTAATCCATCAATGAATGGCCTTGGGAGACAATTACTAAATTTAAAAAAGTGGGAAAATGTTTGAAACTTTTTTTACCAAAGCTTTTTCTTTTTTGTATTTACCCATTACTGTTAGATGGACAATTAGCTTCCCACTTACTCAAACTTATACATGTTGCCTGCTTTCTCCCCTGACCTATTCATAGAAAAGATGTCTTCAAGTTTTACTGCTCTGGTACTATCAGCTCCTAGAAAGAAGAAACCATGTTTCTTTTATTCCTCTATTCTCAATGGCAAATACAATGTTTATACTCTCAGACAACAGGAATAATTATAATATTTGAAAATTATATATCTGATAAGGGTTAGTAGCCAGAATACATAAACTAATATAACTCCATACTAAAATAATACATAAAACAAATTAAATATAGACAAAGGGATTAATAGACATTTCTCCAAAGAAGATATACAAATGACCAATAAGCAAACAGAAAGATACAATCATTTGTCACTAGGAAAATGCAAATCAGGACCATAATTACATACTACTTCAAACCCAAGAGGAATGCTGTAATAAAAAAGATAGACAATAATACCGGTAAATGTTGACAAGGATAAAGAGAAATTTGAACCCTTACATACACTACTGATGGGAAGATAAAATACTAGTAAACCTACTGCTTTAAAAATTGCCTGACAGTGCCTCAAAAGGTAAACATAACTACCATATGAACCAGCAATTCCACTACTAAGTAGATACCCAACAGAAACAAAAATATATGTCCACAAAAACACTTGTACATGAATGCCCAGAACAGTATTATTCATAGCAACCCCAATCTGGAAACATCCCAGATGTATTTCAATGGGTGAATGCTTAACCAAACTGTGGTACATTCATACCATAGAATATTATTCAGCAGCTAAAAAATAAAGACCCATATACACAACAACTTGGATAAATAGCTGTGAGTGAGAGAAGACACAGCCAAAGATTATATATATACTAGAGGCCCGGTGCACAAAATTTGTGCACAGAGTGGGAATGGGGGGTGGGGGTGGTGTCCCTAAGCGCAACCTGCAGCCTTTCCAATCTGGGACCCCTTGAGAGATGTCTGACTGCCCTTTCACAATCCAGGCCTGCTGGCTCCCAACCTCTCACCCACTGATTGCCCCTAACCACTCTCCTGCCAGCCTGATCAACACCTAACTGCTCCTGTGCCGGCCTGATTACCTGTAACTGCCCTCCCCCTGCAGGTCTGGGTCCCTACAACTGTCCTCCCCTGCAGGCCTGGGTCCCTCCCAACTGCCCTCCCCTGCAGGCCTGGGTTCCCCCCCAAATGCCCTCCCTTGCAGGTCTGGGTCTCTCCCAACTGTTCTACCTTATTGGCCATCTTGTGGCGGCCATCTTTGACAACATGGGGCAGCCATCTTGTGATGGTCAATTTGCATATTACTCTTTTATTAGATAGGACTAGGGGCCTGGTGCACAAAAATTTGTGCACTGGGGGGGGGGGGTCCCTCAGCCCAGCCTGTGCCCTCTTGCAGCTGGGACCCCTCTGGGGATGTCCACCTGCTGGTGTGTCTGGTCAGCCTGAGTGAGGGGCCGATGTCTGTTTGCAGGCTTGCCAAGCTCCCCAGTGGAGACCCTCACCCCATGGGGGTGTGGTAAGCCTGGGTGAGGGGCTGAGGGCAGTTTTCAGGGTGGCCACAGCCCCTTCAGGGTTCAGGGCCCTACTGGGGTGCTTGGCAAGCCTGGGAGAGGGGCTGAGAGCCCTTTGCAGGCTGCCCACAGCTCCCATTGACCCTCGAGGCCATCTACCTGGGAAGTGATCCAGTGGCCATGGCCACTCCATGGCCTCCCAGGACAGGAGCCTCGGGGCCGGCTGGCTGGTCCTGCCCCCAGGCTTCTGCCTGGGAAGGCATCGGCTGGCCCAGGGCGCCGGATGCCTTCTCAGGACGGAGGGTCTCAAGATGGCAAAGGCCACAGCCCCAGAGAAGCCACACACCAGGGCTGCTGCCTCCACCATCTTGGCTAGGCTAATTTGCATACAGTCACTCTGATTGGCTGGTGGGCGTGGCTTAGGCCTCCCAAAGAAATGGTTAATTTTAATATTACACTTTTATTAGTTAGGATGATTCCATGTATTTGACATTCTTGAAGAGGCAAAAAATTATAGTGATGGGAAACAGATCAGTGTTTGCCATAAGGTATAAATGGGGTGAGAATATAGCTATAGAGAGATAGTATAGGGGATTTTGAGATGATGGAACAATTCTGTATCCTAATTGTAGTAGTGGTTGCACAAATCTATGCATTTCTTAAAATTCATAAGACTGTATATCAAAAGGAAAAAAATCATCACTTCATGATAATTTTGAAATAAAAAACAAAAAATAGCCTGGCCAGTTTGTCTCTACTTGACCTACAAACCTGGAGGTCACAGTTCGATTTCAGTCATGGCACATGCCCAGGTTGGGGGCTTGGTCCTCAGTAGGGAGAGTACAGAAGGCAGCTAATAAATGATTCTCTCTCATCATTGATGTTTCTATTTCTCTCTTCCCTTCCTGTCTGAAATCAATTTAAAAATATATTAAATAAATAAACACAAATAAAATCTACTAAATTTGAAAATAATATTTAGCAGCTATGAAAATTTTAAATTTTTAAACCAATTATCCAATAGCATTTTTAATGTTATTCCATTTTTGTGAAAAAACGAGGTTAATGTATGATATATAAACAAAAAGGCTGAGCTGTAGTCGGTTTGGCTAAGTGGAAAGAGCATTGGCCTATGGACTGAAGGGTCCCAGGTTCCATTCTGGTCAAGGGCATATGCCTGGGTTGTGGGCTCGATCCCCAGTGGGGGGTTTGCAGGAGACAGCTGACCAACAAAAATATATTTTTGAAAAAGCCTGGAAGCAAGTAAATCAATACATTTCATCATTTAAAAATTAGAAAAGACAAATAAATAGAAAAATGTTTGAAATACCCAGACTGCATGAAGACAAAACAAATTAAAGACTTGATTTATTTGCTTTCAGGCTTTTTTATAAGTATTTAAGTTGAAAGGAAATTTTAATGTAAATTATAAATCAAGGGATCTAAACATTCTCTATCAAATGCAAAATTACCTTCTCACTCTGCTCCCCAATTTAACCAATATCCATGGAAAATTTACTTCATTCAGCAATCCCACATTTGGGTAAATGTCCAAAGGAAATGAAAAATCTCTATGTGGATGAGATATCTGTACTCCCACGTTTATTGGAGTAGTATTCACAATAGCCAAGACATGAAAACAGACTGTTGACAGATGAATGGAAAGAAAATATGGTATATATACACAGTAAAATATCATTCAGCCAATAAAATATTATTCTTTTTAGAATTAAATCCTATTTCTGGTTATGTATCTGAAGAAACACAAAACACTAATTCAAAAGAATATATGTAACTCTATGTTCATTGTACCATTATTTACAGTAGTCAATATATGGAAGCAACCCAAGTGCCCATCAATAGACAAGTACATATTAAAGTTGTGGTACATATAAGGGTGTCCCCAAAAATATACACATATCCTTTGAATATTTATAAAGGCAGTGTTTATTAAAATGCATTTCATTTTCAAAGTTGAGTATCAGCTGTTAAAGTGTGTACATATTTTTTTTGGACATCCTGTATACAATGGAATATTAGTTGGCCATAAAATCTTACTATTTGTGACACCTAGATGGACTTAGAGGGTATTATGTTAAACAAAATAAGTCAATAAGAGAAAGACAAATATCATGATTTCAGTTATATGTAGAATCTAAAGAATAAAATCCTATATAATAAAAGTGTAATATGCAGCCCTGATCGGTTTGGCTTAGTGGATAGAACCTTTACCTGTGGACTGAAGGGTCCCAGGTTCGATTCCGGTCAAGGGCATGTACCTTGATTGTGGGCATATCCCCAGTAGCAGGTGTGCAGGAGGCAGCTGATCAATGTTTCTCTCTCATCGATGTTTCTAACTCTCTATGCCTCTCCCTTCCTCTCTGTAAAAAATCAATAAAAAATATTTTTTTAAAAAAGCATAATACACAAATCATCCCCTCAACTGGGAGTTCGACCACTCACTATGACATGCACTAAACACCAGGGGGCAGTGTGGAACATGGTAAGCTTTAGGGATGTGGCACTGGCAGGGGTGGGGGCACAGCAATGGAGGTGCTGCCGGCCCTGATGGATCCTAATGAGAGCGGGATTGTGGCGGGATGGTACAGCAGGTGAGCTGGTGGTGCCAGGCCAAGGGGGGTGCAAGTGGGACCCGACTGCCCCACTGATTTCCCCACAGACAGCAACCAGTGGTGGCGGCAGGGGACAGGGCCACCACTTGGCTTCCAGGTGCTGAGGGCGCAGGGCAGGTGCCAGATTGCCGCACAGACAGTGACCAATGCTTTGATCACTGGCCAGGCCTAGGGACCACACCTGTGCATGAACTTCATGCACCGGGCCTCTAGTAAATGAACACATTGAAACAGACTCATAGATACAGAGAACAGACTGATGGTTGAAGAAGGGAGAGGAGTTGGGAGATTGGCTAAACAGGTGAAGGGATTGAGAAGTACATATTGGTAATTACAAAATACTCATGGGTATGTGAAGTACAGCATAGGGAATATAGGCAATTACTAGCGTATGTAATAACTATGTATGGGGCCAAGTGAATATTGGAAATAATTGGGGGAATACTTTTTAAAGTACACGGTGGGACAAAACTAGGTTCACAGTTGTAAGTATGTGAAACACAGAGCTTATTCTTGTACAGTAGAGCTTCAGTTCTCGGACTTAATTCTTTCCAGAAGGCTATTTGAGAAGTGATTTGTTCCAAAAGCAAATCATTTTTTCCCATTAGAAGGAATGTAAATTGGCCCTAACCAGTTTGGCTCAGTAGATAGAGCATCAGCCTGTGGACTGAAGGGTCCCAGGTTGGATTCCGGTCAAGGGCATGTACCTGGGTTGTGGTCACATCCCCAGTGGGGGTTGTGCAAGAGGCACCTATAGATATTTCTTTCTCATCAGAGTTTCTGACTCTCTATCCCTCTCTCTTCCTCTCAGTAAAAAATCGATAAAAATATATTTTAAGAAAGAAAGAATTTAAATTGAATTAATCCATTCCAGACTCTCAAATGATTCCCTGTGCTTACCTTTCTTGCATACAGTACATGTCTAATGTACTATTTAACCCGTAAACACTTTAAAAGCAAAAAGGACATGAAATGTAAATCAAATTTTAACAAAAAGGAAATGAAATGTACAGTAAAAAATAAAAATTTAAGTATACACTAGAACTTACTTTTAATGTTGAGAGTTACTGATGACTGATTATGGGGAGCAGAAATGGAAGGATGGAGGGATGTTACTGTTTGGAAGGGGAGTCCCTGTCTATAAAAATGTTAGGTAGCTCTGCTTCTGGGGCTTTCTCTCTTGTCTCTTTCCTCCATTAGAATTTGCTTCAGGCTCACTGGGTCTCTGTGTCACTAAAAACCTACCCAATGAGGTTTGTTTTTGCCTGAATTTTAACACTTACCTGAAGTGAAACACTGCATTGTCATTGAACAAGTTTATGGCAGGGTTTGCTACTTCTTAATAATGGTGATATTTCTCAATAAATATTCACAGCCCAATTTCTTGGGACCTTAGCAACACCAAGTTTGGAGGTAAACTGACTCACATTCTTGCATTCTCTTCTTTGTTTGTCCCCTGTGAAAGCATGACTCTTTATGCAAGTATCAGCATGAAAAGGTTGTTTGGTGGGGAACTGAAAATTTATTCCACAATTGAGACATTTTCCTTACTAAATTGTTACAGTAGGGAGATGTGTGAGAACTGCGGTTTGACTATATTATTATTTCATTATTGTATTATTTTGGATACAACTTATATACCTGCTTTTGCCTCACCTTGTATATGATTGTCTAAGTACTCTGATGTACACCTGAAACTAATCTAATCTAATAAAAGAGTAATATTGAAATTGACCATTTCTACGGGATGCCTAAGCCATGCCCACCAGCCAATCAGAGCAGCTGTATGCAAATTAACACAGCCAAGATGGAGGCTGGCAGTCACGGAGCTAAAGTAAACAGCAGGCTTCCATTGCACCAGGAGTAAACTGTCTGCCTAGGCCGGCTGGGCTTCTCCTGGCTCAGGCAACATTGTTGCAATTATAGAAGCCACGGAGTTGAACCAAACAGGAGGCTTCGGTTGCACCAGTGATGGAGGAAACTGCCTGCTTAGGCTGGCTGGGCCTCTCTCTGCTCATGGCAACATTCTTTCAATTATAGAAGCCACAGAGCTGAAGCAGACAGGAGGCTTCATTACCTGCCTAGGCCTCGGCTTAAAGGAACAGTTTCAATTATATAAGATAAATAAACCCCAGAAATATGCTTCCAGCCAACCTTGCTGGGACGTTGGGTCAATGGGAGCTGTGGGCAGCCTGAAAGCCTTAAAACGACTCTCAGCCCTGCACCCAGGCTGGCCACACCCCAATGGGGTGAGGGTCCCCACTGCGGGGCTTGGACAGCCTGCAAACAGCCATTAGCCCCTCACCCAGGCTGCCCAGGTAACACAGAAGGGACCCAAAATCTGATGGGGCTGTGGGCAGCCTGCAAACAGCCATCAGCCCCTCACCTAGGCTGGCCAGGCACCCCAGTAGGGACCCAAAACCTGAAGGGGCTGTGGGCAGCCTTCAAACAGCCATCAATCCCTCACCCAGGCTGGCCAGGCATGCTAGCAGGTGGACATCCCCAGAGGGGTCCCAGACTGTGAGAGCGTACAGGTCGGGCTGAGGGACCTCCCGAATGCACAAATTTTTGTGCACCGGGCCCGTAGTACAAAATAATATTGAATGTAACATGTAATTAAAAAATAAAATATTTTTTACAAAAGGAAATTATGTCATTTGTGATATGAATGAACCTTGAGGGCACTGTGCTACATGAAATAAGTCAGACATAGAAGACATGATCTTCCTCACATCTGGAGTCTTTAAAAGCCAATACCATAGCAACAGAGTAAATTGGTTGTTGCCAGGGAATGTGGATGTGGGAAATGGGGAGTTGGTAGTCAAAGGGTACAAATTAATGAAATAAGCTAATTGAGGTGAAGACATACATCTCTGAATGAAGAAGAAACTACACTAAGTTGCAGCTAAAAAGTCTAGAAAGGGAATGTATTAGTATCTCTACCCTTTTTCCACTGATAGAGGCAAGTATAAATTGGTCAGAAAAACAAATTTCAATTTAATATTTCCTAAAACAGAGAGATATTCAGAGTCCTTCTTTGAAAGGTGAGTGGAAGGGCAACTTTAGAGCATAAAAATAGAGACAGACTCATTATCTATATAAATAAAAATGTAAATGTTCATTTGTTCAAAATCTCAAATCTCTGAAAGTTCTTCACCAATTGCTTTGAAATTTTGACACAACATTGCATTAGAATACGTGCACGTTTCTAGTGTTTTTTCAAGTGTTTTTTCACACTTGTGAGAGGTAAAAACATGATTTTTTAAAAAAACAAAAGCAGGTAAAAACATGCTTTTTTTTTGAAAAACAGCATCATCTGTTGGATGTAAAAGCAACACATGCTATGAACTTAACAATATTATTCAGTCTAACATTCAAAGCCAGGCAGTCACATACAAGTCGATCAACACTGTTGTGGAAGCAGATGAAGCAGTTAATTATCCAACAGAATTTTGGAATTCTCTATATTTGCCAAGGATGCCACTGCACGTACTGCAATTGAAAATCGGTGTGCTAATTATCCTGTTGCGAAATATCAACCAGCATGGGGCTGGGCCTTGGGCCAGGGCTGTGCTGGGGCTCAGGGTGTGGGTGGCCACTGCAGTCCCCCCCCCACAACAGTGGCCGAGGGCTCATGGGGAGTGTGGCGGGCAAGGGCAGGGGAGCTTCTGCGGCTCCTTTTTCCTCTGGCTTTCGGGTGGCTCGGCAAGGGCTCCTACTGGCAAGAGTCGGGAGCGGCTGGGCCACTTTGGGCATGGGGCGCGGACCACCTGTGGGGAGTGGGGGTGCAGGCCAGCACTGGGGGGCCTGGGTTGCAGAGGTGCATGTGTGTGAGGCCAAACCAACCAGGTAGGGAGGGAGCGGTGGCATGCCAGGGGCAGCTGCCTGGGAGGACACATTGTATACCCACAAGCATTGTGCAATTAAACATATTAGAAATGTGCACTTTCTCTTTTCTTTCTTTTCCATTTAACCAGAATGAGCCACAGCAATGCATGGCCGGGTACAGCTAGTAAGAGAATAAAATTGCTATAGAGAGGGAAAAGATGCCTGCCGATGAAAAGGCAGACTGAAAGACAGTGAGAGAGAGAGAAAAAAAACGGAGAATGTGTGGATGTACCAAGCGTGGAAATTTGTGGGTGTGCGACAGCTATACTCCAGAGGACTGTTGGAGAACCTGAATGGGGCTCCCTTAACCAGGTGCTGCCTCCACTGCTGCTGAAATCTCTCCCGGAGCTGGGAACTCTGCTGCGGAGACCAGACAATATTGGGTAACTGTTACCAGAATTATATACATCCAGGGATACTGCAAACAGGATACCCAGGGACCAGCCAGGAACCCAGATACACCGGAGCTCAAACCAAGAATACGTGGACCCAGACAAGCCCTGCTCCTCCTCACAGAAAGGAGAGAAAAAACTATATAACCAGATACCCAGAGAAGATAGATCATGAGGAGGCAAAGAAATAGCCTGCATATGAAAGAAAAACAGGCATCACCAGAAAGGGAAGTAAATGAAATGGAGGCAAGCAACTTGCCAGAGAAAGAATTCAGGGAAATGGTCATAAGGTGGATGAAAAGAATGGAAGACAAATTCAACAATATGTGTAAGAACCAAGATGAAATGAAGAAGAACCAAGAAGAAATGAAAAATGACATCAGTGCTATAAAGAAATCAATAGAAAGCATCAATAGTAGACTAGAAGAAGCAGAGGACCGCATCAGTGAGCTAGAAGACAAGGTAGAAAAAAATACCCAAGCAGAGCAGAACCTAGAAAAAAGAATTAAAAAGCAGGAGGAGAGCCTAAGAGAACTTTGGGACAACACAAAAAGAAACAATATCCGTGTAATAGGGGTGCCAGAAGGAGTGGAAACTAAGCAAGGAATAGAAAGCTTATTGGAAGAAATAATAACAGAAAACTTCCCAGTTATAGGGAAGGGGAATCTCACACAAATCCAAGAAGCTTACAGAGTTC
>PVJC01038982.1:0-16487 GCA_004026665.1 Murina feae | reverse complement strand
TCTATAAAGTGATCTGCTTAACATAGAAGTTTCAAACCACGGATATAGTCCATCTTTCCACTTTCCACACGGGGGTGGGGGGGCTGTGGCAGATCTGCAATGACTGGGCCTGTCTCGTCTGGCCAGTCAGCACAGACCTGGGAGAAGTCCGGTCTGTGGACCCTTCGCACCACTTGCTTCCTGCTACAGGGCGCAGAGCTTTTTCCCTGGGGAGGCACTGCACCCAGGAGGCTGCAGGCAGAGCAAACACAGTGCATGCTGTCCGCCATCGAAAACCCATGTCTTTCCCTTTCTTCCTTTTCCAGAATATTCCACATGCTGCTTTAAAACCATTTCTTAATCTTTACTTGGCAAGCCACATGTTAAGAGGTTTTCTCTTTATAACATTTAATGTAGTTAAAATTATCTTTGCAAAAAATCTGTCCTTTTGCCCAGCCAGTGTGGCTCAGTGGTTGAGTGTTGACCAATGAACCAGGAGGTCATGGTTCAATCCCTGGTCAGGGCACATGCAGGAAGCAGCCAATCATTGATTCTCTCTCAGCATTCATGTTTCTATCTCTCTATCCCTAAAAAAGATCAATGTAACTATATATTTTAATATTTGTTCTTTTTTTTAATGTAAAACTGGACATCTCTTTAGAATCACAAACTGGTTAAATGCTCTACTAGGAGGAGCTGGCAAGATGGTGGCTGGCAGGACGGAGGTGAGGGATCGGGTGTGAGTGAGTGAGGAAGTGACAGGGGAGTGTGTGGATGTGTGTAGTGTGTGTGTGAATGAGTGAGAGACAGTTAAATCCGGCAGGAGTATCAGAGGCTGGCAGACCAGGCTCTCCTGGACAGGGAGCCTCTATCATCACTGAGGGCACTCCCAGGGCTGTGGGGATTGGGCAGGGAGCCCATGCCATGTTAAAAGGGAGAGCGGCCTCCTCGACCAATTCACCAGCACCACCACCCAGGCTGGCCGTGGACACTTCCCGCAACCTTACAGACACACCAGCCAAAGTCTACTGCCTCGCCCTCAGTCCTGCAGACCCTAGGACATCTACCTCAATGGTGCACAGCTCCCACAGCAGTAAGTGGGACTTCCCCATCCCTGGCTGCTGACCTCCGGACACCGAGGTCACACTGATCCAGTGCACAGTCACCCTGAGTCCCCCGCCCTGGCAGAAGGTTCTTCGGTGCCTCTGTGAGCCACCACTGGATGTGCACATATCCACAAAAGAGAGCATGGTCCCGGCAGTAGAACCTCGGACTTCCCCCTTCCCGGCTGCCTGCCCACAGACACAGGGTCATGTGGGTTCAGCACACAGGCCTTCTGAGTCTGCCATCTGTGGACTCCCTGGTGCCTCTGTGAGCAGCTCCTGGGTGCACTTCTATCCAATCATGGCTGAAGACCCTGGCTGCAGAAACTCGGACATTGCCCTTCTTGATTGCTGACTTCCGGTCACCGCAGTCACACCGATCCAGAGCACAGGTCCCCTGAGTCCAATGACCTGCAAGTGGCTCCCAGAAAACATTTCAAGCCAACATAAGGCATGACCCTGGCTGCCAACATCCAGTTCTCATGGTAGCGCTGCTCCAGCACGTGGGGCCCCCTGAACCCACCACCCCAGCTGATAGATCCTGGATTGGCCCGTAAGCAGCTGCTGGGTGGGCGTATCCAACCAAGGGTGCACAGCTCCTGAAGCAGAAACTGGGACTTCTCCTGCCCCAGATCAGCAGCACACCATGATCATGCAACTCCAGCGTGGGGGCCCAACCAAAGCAAAGCTCCACACATGGCTCCTGGGCCCCTTTGTGAGCTGCCACTGGTTGTGTGCCTCTTGAACCAAGGGCACATGGCTCCCTCAACAGGATCCATGGCTGCCTATGTCTGGATACCTTGATGAGTTACTGAGGACCCCCTGTGCCCTACCAGGTCACATAATTTCAGTCACAGACTCCCAGATTCCCACAACCACAGTTATTGGCTCCTAAACACCCTTGTGATTCAGAGAGGGAAATCTCTTTAGCCAGAGTCCCACTGCCTCAACCACAGACTACAAGACAGCCACTCCCCACCATCTCAGACTCCGGGACTCTTGTAGTGAGTTACAGAGAGACACTACCCTAGCAAGAGTCACAGAACACCATCCAAAGTCACAGTACCTGAGTCTCAGGCCCTGAGACCCCTTCCCTCCAAGCCCATGGACTCTGGTTACTCATAGTGAGTACATAACAGTGAGACCTCAGGCAACTCTTTCCACAAGAGATGGAACAACGATCACATCCACAACAGTTTGCACAAGGAAACTGGGGGTGAGTCACATTGTCAAACTGTGACAAGACTTCATCCATGAATAAGAAACTAACACTCAAGGCCCAACTACATCAACAGAACCCAAATAACCCAAATAGGGGGCTCCGTTAGATCACTAAGCCCAGGAAATCTGAGAGATTGCACCACTGAGTCCCAAAAATCACCAACTACATAGCACCACACCCAAAAGAATCTAGGTAGCAAAGCAGTTGGATCTAAGACATAGAAACAATTAAAAAATTTCAGCAAAAAATAGGGAGACATAAAAACAATCCCCAAAGGAAAGAAAAAAGGAATACCAGAAAAGGCATTAAATGAGAAGGAGGCAAGTAACTTGTCAGAGAAAGAATTCAGAGTAATGGTTATAAGGATGCTCAAATGTCTGGATGATGAATACACACAACTCAATGAGAATTATAAGCTGAATAAGAATGTCACCAACATGGAAAGGAATCAAGAGGAAATGAAGAATGACCTAGCTGCAATAAAGAACATAAAGGAAGGCTTCAATAGCAGACTAGAAGAGACTGAGGACCACATCAGCGAGTTAGAATACAAGGTAGGAAAAAACACACAAGCACAGCAGCAACTTGGAAGAAAACTTAAAAAGCAGGAAGAGAACCTAAGGGAGCTTTGGGACAAAATGAAAGGAAACAACACCTGCATAATAGGTGTGCCAGAAGGAAAGGAAGTGGAGCAAGGAATAGAAAACTTGTTTGAAGAAATAGTGACAGAAAACTTCCCTGATGTTGAGAATAAAAAAGACCACACAAGTCTACAGCTTGTTCTGAAGAAAGTTGATCTGGTATTTAATTAGGGTCTTAAACTTTGTAATTTCTAACTATAATATAATGACTCTTCATCAGTTATAACAAGCTACTTCAAAATGTGATCAAACTTTAAAAATGCTAAAAACATTTTTAACAAAATTCTAAAATTGATTTTTTTAAGTTAAAAAGAAATTGATAACAGATCATCCCTTATACTAAGGATCCCAAACTATTGTAAATGGTGGCTACAAATAATTCTTGCTATTTCATGTTATTTCTAATTTTATTATTAAGTGATTAAACATGTCTAAACTAAGTATTAGTGCTGGCTATTTCTTCATCCTTAGCATTTTTAACTCCCAAGGTTAAAAACAAAACATTTTCTTGTTATGTAACAGGAACTGTAATTTGTTTAATGATAATACCCGACACTAACATGACAATGCAAATACCTCCAACATGAAAGTGTCCACTTCTTCTCGAATATCCTCATGGCTTAGCTTGTTCCCTTCATCATCCATGACATTTAAAAGCAGGTCAAGAAAAGCCTTGCGTTTTCTGTTGGAGAGGGTCGTGCCCTTGTCATCACTTTTACCTTCTTCATCTCTCTTCATTTCATTGGCCCGTTCATGAATGACCTGTATAAATGATCACATGGTTTAGTGTGGAATTTGATATGGCCTAATAATCCATTTTCCTGTGAAAATATACTAGCTTCTTTAACTGATTTTTTCTAAGCCGTTCCTGTTCTGTCTCACTAAACATGAACTTAGGTTTTTTATGAAAATACGGTAAAGCTTTCTGTGAATATTTTTAGGGCGTTTGATAAAATTTTAAAAACAAATTTAATGTCTGACAAATACATCCTTTTCAAGGACTATTTTTGCAGCCTTTGCAACATGAGAATAGAGTAGTAGTCTCCTGAACAGGGCTGCAGCAAGTTGAAAGAACTCATAAGAAAAAGTTGGGTGGTGGAGAGAACACAATCCTATCTAATAAAAGAGTAATATGCAAATTAACCATCACTCCTTCACTCCATCACAAAGATGGCGACTGTCACGGAGCTGGAGTGAGCAGGAGGCTTGGGTTGCCCCAGCGATGGAGGAAGCCAAACTTCCCGCCTGCCCTGGAAGGCCCTGAGCTCCGCTCAAGGCTACAAAGTTTCAATTATAGAAGATAAGTAAATCCCAGATACCTGCTTTCAACCAGCGGGCATGGCTAGCCTTGAAAACAGTCATCAGCCCCTCACTCAGGCTTGCCAGGCACCCCAGCAGGACCCCCACCCTGATCCAGGACACTCTTCAGGCAAACCAACCAGCCCCCACCCAAGCACTAGGCCTCTATACTATATAATAAAAGGATAATATGCAAATTGACCTTAACAGCAGAACCACTGGGAATGACTGGTCACTATGACACACACTGACCACCAAGGGGCAGACGCTCAATGCAGGAGCTGCTCCCTGGTGGTCAGTGCACTCCCACAGGGGGAGCTCTGCTCAGCCACAAGCCAGGCCGAGAGCTGCCAGTACAGCAGTGGTTGTGGGATCCTCTCCTGCCTCCTCAGCAGTGCTAAGGATGTCCGACTACAGCTTAAGCCTGCTCCCCACTGGCGAGGGCTTCCGGGCTGCCAGAAGGATGTCTGAGTGCCAGCTTAGGCCCGATCCCCTGGGGAGCGGACCTAAGCCAGCAGGTGGACATCCCCAGAGGGGTCCCAGATGGCAAGAGGGCACAGTCCGGGCTGAAGGACCCCCCCAAGTGTATAAATTTTTGTGTACTGGGCCTCTAGTCTATACTAATAAAAGGGTAATATGCTACTTAGACTGAGTCTACCAGTCATCTTCTGGACATCTGATTTCCTTCTGGACAAAACCATGGTGGTGGGGGCTGAGGCAGAGGCAGTTAGGGGCAATCAGGCCAGCAGAGGAGAGCAGTTAGGAGCAAGATCAGGCCGGCAGGGGAGGGCAGTTGGGAGTGACCAGGCCTGTAGGGGAGGGCAGCTGGGGGAAACCAGGCAAACAAGGGAGGGCAGTTGGGGATGACCAGGTGCTGCAGGGGAGGGCAGATGGGGGTGACTGGGCTGGCAGGGGAGGGCCATTGGGAGCTTCAATGCCAGCAGGGGAGAGCCAATGGGGTGATGTGGCCTAGAGGTGAGGGCAGTTGGGGCAACCATGCTGGCAGGGGAGGGCAGTTGGGGGTGATCAGGCTAGCATGGGAGGGCAGTTGGGAGCATTAGGCAGGCAGTTGGTGAGTAGTAAGGAGCCAGTGGTCCTAGAATGTGAGAGGGATGGCTGACTCCCAGTTTAGGCCTGATCCATGTGGGACTACTCGGACATCCCCCAATGGGTGCCAGATTGGGAAGAGTGCAGGACATCCCCTGTGCATGAATTTCATGCACTGGGCCTCTAGTCATTATATAATAGACTAATTATACATCATTCTAATTACATGTTGTATTGGAGAAAAGAATCACCCTGTATGCTTGCCACTCCTTCGGCCTAAAATGCTCTTGTCTCAGAAGCCAGCATAACTAGCTTCCTCCCCAGTTTGGATCTCTGCTGCCCGTTTTCACTCTGTTGGGGTCACTGCTTCCCTAGTCCCTAGCACTCGCTCTCTTTCTAAGCCTACTTCACTTTATTTCCCCATTTCATTTACCACCTGGCATTTTATCTCTTATTTAGTGACTTTCTCCTCCAACTTCCATGTAGCAGCAAATTTGTCTTTATTCATTGATAAAATTCCAACCTTTAGAACACGGCTTGGCATTTTCAAAATGTTCATCAGGTATGTGTTGAATGAATAAAAGAATGAAAGCCCTTGAGCTTAATTTGGTTACACATTTCAGCTTTCTCCTCTTTCAGGCAATTGTCCAAACCTGCTTCTGCTTTGAATGAGCAGACCCCAAGTTCCACAGGACAAGCACCATGTCCTCCCTGGTTCTTGGTGGAAGCCCTAGTGCCTGGCACTCAGTATGCAATTTTATATTATCCATCCAATTTGGAGTTCATTTATTATTGATACTGACATTAATGCATGAAATTTGAAGACAAGTGTAATTATATCTGTAAAATACAGACTGTTCACCATTCACCTATTGCCAGGCAAATACGCTCTACTCCACTGAGGGCAACTCACTCCAACATCTCAGTCACCTAACATCTAGGTACTCTAACCACTTGATCTGCTGGTGGAGGCAGTACTTCATTGTCAGGAAGCAATGCCATCATATTTTAAACTAAAATTTACAGCAAAGGATAAATATAATTACTTCGGCACTTTTATCAGTACATTTAAGTTATAATGCATGTTTTCAACTAAAGTTTGCCATTTCATAAACATACCTTTAACACAAAGACAGACTATATACAGAACATTACTATTTTCTTGTCATTAAAAATTAAATAGTAATACCTGGTTAATTTTTATCTTTTCTAGTTTAAGATATTGCTATAAATGCCCTTTGTCTTGGAAAAACATTGCCTAATCCAAACATTTTTCAGAAGATTCATATAAGATAGTTTTCTGTGCCTTTATTCCCTTAGCATAGCACCCATTTTGTTAATAAATTACAACAGCTCATATCACATTTTGTAATTATTTATTTATAGACAACCTCCCCCCAGTACACTAACTTCCCCAGTAGGGAACATTAATGACCTGGTATGTGAACAAACATAGGAGTCATGCACTTATAAAAGTTCTAGAAAGTCATAGTGGTAGGGGTTGCACAACCATGTTAATGCCCTAATGCCACTGAATGGCTCACTTAACAAGGCTATTATGGTAAATTTCATGTTATGTATGTTTGTCCACAATAAGAGAAAAATGAGGACTTACATTGTTGGTAAAATCATGTAAGATCTTTAGGTTTCTTCTGTGTTCCCATCCTTCTTTAAACAACAGGTACAAAACGTCATGCCAGAACCAAATTGTCTTCATTCTTCGATGTATCAAATCACTCATCCTATGAACAGGATGCAAGTGTATCAGCTGATATATTAAAAACGTGCATTGCTTGAGCACCTATTTGGTGCCTGGTCTCAGTGAGGGTAATATGTGGCAACGATGACAATTCGTCTTAGTGGCTACTAAGAACTCTATGCTTTATGCTCAACAATGAAGGCGTTGGTTATTACACATCCACGGAAGCTTAAAAATTAAATGGGTCCTTTAGAGGAATGAAGAATCTATTGCAAAAAATCCTTACTACATGGCCATCTGATCTCTCCTTCTATTTCTCCAGGAAGAGTTCCCCTGAGCTGCCTGTAGCTCTTATACCACAGGGTGGGATGAATTCTGCCTGTTTAATGTTCACACATTTGCTTATCACTCCGCTTCTCCAATAAAGTGCCCCTCGGTCACATCCCTGTCCTGAGTCCCTCCCTCGACCTTTCCAGTGATGGAGCAGAGAGACCTAGACATGAACTCCTCCTTTGAGAGCATCTGCTGGGACAATTCTGCAGAGTGGCTTTTCCTTGTCACTCAAACTGTGGGCCCTACTGCTGTTTTCTTCTCGAACATCAACTGTATTTTTTCTTTCTAAGCAATTATTATAGTTTATAAGTGTATACTTACTTGTTTTGATGCGTGTCTCTGTTTATTCTGTTCTGTGTACCACTATAAAACTAGTCAGTATCTTGTGTAATGAATAGTAGATTATATATGCTAATATGTGTTAAAATGAAATGGGCAGTGGACTTAAAGACAAATCAAACCCTGGCCCTGCCTTTTAAGAGTTGAATAATCTCAAGCAATTTCTCAAAGTAAATACGACTATTTCAATTAAAAAATAACACAAACTAAGTGCAGAAAATATGGGAAGAGAGTATTAATAACAACACACAAAAAAACAAGAAACAACACAATAGTCACAGCTAACATTCTGCAATATTATCTACAATTTCTTTAATGAATAATTTTATATATCTAGTGGTTATCATGCTAAAAATATTATTTTTATCTTTATTTTATCACTAAACATCATAATGCAATTTCTCAATATATCATAAAATAATCATTTAAAATTATACTATACCCTGGGTGTGCCATAATATATACCATGAACCCTCTACTGTTAAAATACATGCTTAAATGATTAGGTTGATTTTTAATGCAATATTTCATTGTGAAACAATGAAAAAGATAGAACACAGACACAAAATTATTAGCGATATTTTTAAAGCTTGAATCAATAACAATTTAGAAAATAATTAGAAGGGCTCCATTTACCTATAAACTGCACGGACATACTCAGAATCCTCATTAGTCTGAGCATTAATACTCTTGCCCATAGCTGTTTCTGTAAAATATGGATGAGAAGCAACCATTGAATTCATGCACATGGCTTTGTGTATTCTCCAGTGGCAAACACTTGAAAAAAGACATAAATTCTTATATATTTTAGAATCGTTCCTTTCCCCATTCATTCTCACACCTTTAGCTTCTCCTACTCCCTGTTCCTGCTCCTTCTTCCCTCTGACCTTCCTGGCAGGTTGGCTGAAGCCCTGGCCGTGGGGACTGCTCTCAGGAGCCTAACTGAGCAGAAAGTCCACCACAGAGAAGCCAATCTCCTTTCTAACCCCTTCATCTGCCTTCCCAGTGATGTGTTGTTTTCTATTTGGACCCATAGCTCTAGAAACAAATCCATGAGACTTACCACAGATGATATCTAAAGCACAAAGAGTGATGTAAAAAAAGCAGTTAAATTTTTCTCCGTCCACATGTTTTTCAAGCTTATTAACCAATATGTTGGCTTGTTCATTAATGACATCTAAGAAGTCTTCCAGAATGGTAAAATGGAAAGTGGGTGTTAACATTTTTCTCCTGGAGCGCCATTTGTTTCCAGTACTGGATGTACAAGACATGGTTACAAAGAACCGAAAAGCAACATCCAAAGCAAATAGAGCACAGTCAAGACAACAAATTCTTCTTATTCAACAGATTCCCAAATGCTTTGGTCAGAATGAAAGGGGAGATTCATATACAGTTACAAGATGGGCATATTTAAGATATTCTTCTATATTAGCAATGTTTAAAAGACAACTCTTCAAAATTGACAATTTTAAGAATTGTTCTAGATTTCTAAGTTCTGAGTTTCCAAAAATTAGGACTTTCCCCCATTATCCAACCGTAAGCCTCTGAAGGTCAAGGAGATCCATGAGTCTAAGCTGAATCTCTAACATCTTCAAAGTCTGCAAAGCCCCACCGAAGTCCTGCTTTCTCCTTCTCAGTTCATGGGGTCCTGTTGCTGGATGGCAGCTCAAGTGTTGAGGTTACTGTGCTCCACTTACTTCTCTGAGGATGACTGCCTTTTTCATTGAATTTTCAAGATTTCCCTGCTCTAAACTCCCCTGTGCCATACTCCATTTCTACATGGGGACTTTCTAACTCTCCTTGGAACACTGGTGATCATCAGCATTAAATACCATGGCTGGAGATTACTCTACACCCTGAGTTTCTGTCTCTCACAGGCTCATTATCACCCAAACTTTTCAGCTTCTCCCTACTACCGGACAGCACATTCTTGCTATAGGAAAACTACCTCGTGTCAATGCCTAACATAAGTTACGCACAAGACAGCTTTACCAATTTACACTGACTTACCTTGTAAGAAGTCCTAGGCCAAGCCATGGTTCTAGGAATGTGTATAAATAAGACTTGTCAATTTGCTTTGAGCTAGTTAAAATTACCTTAGAAAGAGAGAAAAGAAAAATGAGAGATGGAGATATGAAAGTAACCTTAATTATAAGAATACTGGGCTAGAACACAAGTACTTTCTAAAGTGACATATCATAACAATTACTTCTTTGTGGTTCAGTTTAATTACTATGACTCAAAGAAGTTCAATTACAGTTTGGAGCATACAACTGTCTCTCACTCTTGGAGACCGGCTGGAGTTGACTGAAAGGAAAATGTGCAAGATAATTCCCTGACTCCTGCCATGAATTAGGAGCCAAGTGCAGTTGTTTATTGAGGGCAGGAGTGAGGGAAGAGAAGGTGGGTGAGTCAAAGGATGACCACAATATGGAGATGGAAATCACAAGTCCATTATCAGGTCTGTGGAACTGGAGGCATTCAAGTTGCCATAGTCTGGAAGCAGGTAGGAAGCTCAGGATTGAGGCTTATACTAGGTACACATGTGAATGTCTGAAGGATATAAGCAGCGCTGGGAACCATGGGAACAATTAGGTTGCCTGGAGCCACAGTAAAGCAGAAGGGATGCGCATGAGCACAAAATGCTTCTCAGGATCTTGCTGCGGTTCCCTGCTTTGGACAGATCTCTATCCACATATACTAAGCCCACTTATACGAGGCCAGCAATGGCTGAAATCCCATCTGTGGCCCTCTCGCTATCTCTTCTGGGCCAGGAGATTCTGCAGTGGGTGCCAGAGACACTCTAAGAGTTTTACACAATGAATAAGAAAGATGTATCCAAGGCCAACAACCCTACGAAATTCTGCTGTTATTTTTGCTCCATGAAGAGAAAGCCTGTTTATCCCATTTTTACTTCCTGATCCAAACCTTTTGTCATCAAACCGTCAGATAATACCCACAATATCATCATTAAAAGTAAAAGAAAGGTAAACAAATTTTAGAAGTAATTTCAATAGCGTGAATTAACAACATCTTCCCTATCAATGTCAGATTAGTGTTCACTTTTTAAAAAGTAACTTGAAATAATAAAAATATAATGGATTCTCTGAGCATCCTAAGGGAAAAACTTGTTTTATTAGTCTTATATTTTTGTAATCTTAAAAGAGCTCACCATGTAGAAAAATCTAGTTATGGTTCTGTTCAATTGAAGACTTCCCCAAAAGGAGGACAAATATATTACTTGATGCCAAATGTGTACAGACATGTAGAAGCTGCTACTCTTCCCAGAACTCAGACGATATCTGGAAAGCATTAAATGGCACCTTCACAGCCTTAGTAATTTAATGGAAGCCTCATTGTATTGAGCTCAATTAAATATAAGGACATATATTTGCTGTTTATTCTGATGAGATTCTCACACCGTCAAATATACAGTGAATCATTGATCATAGTCACCATCAACTCACCTCTATAGTTTCGGCTTTATACATGGCTATTACTGGTACTGTGCCAAGCCAGAGTTTTAGCATAGGCACATGTCTGTTCTGTTCAGTGTAATGAATCATCTGCTGGAAAAACTCTAGGAGAAAATATTTAATTTTAAATAAGTTCCTTACTGTGTCATTTTTGTTTTTTTACTCTTTTTACTTTGGGCAACTCACTCAATATCTCCCAGATCTTTCACATCTTGAAGCTAAACCACACAGTTGTCATCACTAAATTATCAATGAATGAATTATGAGGCTAATTTAATGAATGATATATATGCAACAATCTGGTTAACTGAGAAATGCCAAACACTGTGGATGTTTGTGGTGAGCCTTATGACATACCTTTCCCAAGACCACTGAGGTTGTTCAGTTTCTCCTGACCTGCTTCAGGCTACTCTTCCATAGAAAGGAAAACCTGTCCCAACTCTCCAGTCCTGGTAGATAGATGCTTCCCTTTCACCCTCTCTAAAACAGCATTGAAGCTCCTCAGCAAATTGAGATTAGAGCTACTATATGATCCAGCAATTCCTCTTCAGGGTATTTATCTGAAGAAAATGAAAACACTAATTCAAAAAGATATATGCACCCCAATGATAATTGCAGCATTATTGACAGTAGCTTGGATATGGAAGCAACCTTAGGTGTCCATCAATGCATGAATGGATAAAGAAGATGTGCTAATATTGGCCCAGATGGCATGGCTTGGTGGTTGAGCGTTGACCCAGTCAGGACATATGCTTGGGTTTCAGGTTCAACCCACAGTGTAGGGCATACAGAAGGCAGCCAATCGATGATTCTCTCTCATCACTGATGTTTCTCTTTCTCCCCCCACGCTTCCACTCTGAAATCTATAAGGAACATATATTTTTTTAAAGATAAAATATTGTCATTTGTGATAACATGAATGGATCTTAAGGGTATTATGCTAAGTGAAATAAGTCAGACAGACAAGGACAAAAACAGTCTGATTTAACTCATATGTAAAATATAAAACAAAAAGTAACAAATGAACAAATATAACAAAATAAAAACAAATTCAAGGATACAGACAACAAAATAGTGGTTACAGAGGAGAAGGAGAGAGGAGAGAGGGCAAAGTAGGTAAATGGGGTTAAATAAATGGTAACAGATGGAAACTAGACTTTTGGTTGTGAGCACCCAAAAGAGTATACAGACATCAAATTTACTATTGTGCACCTGAAATCTAGATAATGTTATTAAACAATGTTACCCCAAGAAAAAAATAATTTTTAAAAACTCTTGTTTTACTAATCCTTCAACTTTTCATTGTCTCAGGGCCTCTACAGAACTCTTCTCTTTGTAGGAAACTCTTCTACTGCCTTTTGTCTAATAAGACTTACTTACTCTTCAAGTGTCATCTTAAATATGATTTTGCTGCAAAGTCTTCTCTGATATTCTAAACAAGATTTCTGGTATTATAACTTCCCAGGTTGGCTCTCATTTCTAGTACAGGAGCCAGATCTAAGTATTTCTAAAAATTATTTACAATAAAATAAACCAATTCTTCTTGGAGAAGTCATTGATTTTAGGGCTGAGGCAGAGAAAAATACAAGAAGAGTGGAATGTATTATGGTGCCAGAAAATAAGGAAGAGCTCCAAAAATGATGGGCTATGTTGAAACACCAAGCAGCCAACCTGAAAAGCTCCTAATACTCCAAACTGGAACAATTTGTGCAACAGAATAAGTAATGATAGAATTAGTTTGTATCACTTCTCTAGTCAATATCTTATAGTTTTCAGTGTACAGGACTTTCACCTCCTTGGTTAAATTTAGTCCTAGGTGTTTTATTCCTTTTGATGTAATTGTAAATGTGGTTGTTTCCTTAACTTCTCTTCCTGATAGTCCATTGTTAGCATAAAGAAATGCAAGTGATTTTTGTGTATTGATTCTATATCCTGCAACTTTACTAAATTTAGTTATTAATTTTAACATTTTGGGGGGTGGAGTATCTAGGGTTTCCTGTATGAACAATCATGTCGTCTGCATTCTTTTTCTTGCCTAAATGTTCTGACTGGGACCTATAGTACTATGTTGAATAAAGTGGTGAGAATGAGCATCCTTGTCTTCCTGGTATTCGAGGGAAAGATTTCAACATCACATATGGTGTTCTTGCCAAAAATGCATAACCTCAATGAAAGTCTGAAAAGACAACAGACAAATTCAAAGTGAGAGTGCTTCTACAAAATGCCTGTCTCAGAAAATGTGTCCAGGTCTTGATGTGTATGGAAAGACTGAAAAATGATGACAGATTAGAAAAGATTAATATTGAAGAACATAATACAAGGAAGCAGATTTTCTATATGCCAGGTGATATTTTGAATTGAGTCATGGAAAAGAAAAAGAACACTAGGAAGTGTTATAAAATTCAAATAAGGGCTGTAGTATTGTTAAGAATATCGGACAAATAATAATTTTCTAGGTTTGGTAATGATACTAATTCTGTAAAATAACACCATTGGAGGAAGTTTGCTGGGTATATGGCATATGCAACCTCTACATTATTTTTACAACTTTCCTGTAGTTCTTATACTATTAGAATAAATAAAAGTTTATAAAGAAGGGGACATTCATTATTCTGAAACTTGTATTCTCCAAGAATGCTGAAGAATACAAAGTAAGCTGGAGAAAGATTTTAAAATATTTTGTTAGTAGAAAAAAAACACATACACACAATATCTATACAAATAAAAGCCTAATATGCAAAGTGTCTCCTTAGGAGTTTGACCAACTGGGAGTTCAATTGCTTGCTATGACATGTGCTGACAACCAGGTGGGCTGCAGAATGAAAGAAGGCCCAGACCAGTGGCTGCCAGCTGCTAGGGGCCCTATCCATGCACAAATTTTAATCACTGGTCCTCTAGTATATAAGTAATATGCTATGTCTACATTTCCTTGGATATAGGAAAAACTTTGGTTTGGGAATGCGACAAAAATGTGGAAGAAATGTCATAGTGAATATAAGAAAGAACCATTAAGCTAAAAAGAATTACTGAGAAGCACTGAGGAAAATGTAGGGGTTAGATAAGGAAATTTGGTAATCAATCAAATCAGTTTCCTATGACATGTCTCGATAGAAGAATGAATATGACAGAAGTACCTTGCTTCTTCTTGAAAACACAACATGCTCACACATGCATTCCACAGGCAAGGAACATGTACCGCCAAAGGACCAGATCCCTACTCTCAAGGAATTTATAATCAGAGGAGATGGACATTATGGTACTAATCATAGTATCAGATCAAATGAAATGGGTGTTAAATTAGAAGTTTGAGTCTGAGGAGTTATCGATTTTCATTGAAAGGACTGGAGACATTCCAAGAAAGAGATGGCATTTGAGCATAAAAGAATGAGTTGGCTTTTTATAGTAAGAAAGTTAGGGTAAAACAAGCAGCAGAAATAGCAGCGCAGAGGCAAGAAGATCTGAAAATTGCCTATAGGTTTAGCCAAAGCACAGGATGGAGATGATAACATTGATAGATGAGCTTGGAGTGTTGGAGGGCTAAAGAAGTTGGATGTCCTTGTATAGTGTGTAGGCAATATCTGGAAGTTCCTGATGAGTACTAGAACCATAGACTTATATTTTAGGACAATAACACTGTGTGGGATCTGTGGATAACTTGGTTTTCCAAGGCCACAGGAAACTTCTGGGGGTGGGAAAAAGACTGGGATTCGATGCAGCCAGTGGTAGGGGCCTTGGTTCTGCTCTATGGCTGGTCCTTACAGTGGGTGTGGGGAAATGGTGACCAATAATCCAAACAACATTGAAGTAGTGAGGAAAGTTTGGGAGATAACACTTTCTGTATTGAAATCTCTGAGGCCCCATCTGGAGAATGCAGCCCAGCATTCAGAAAGGTCAAACAATGACAAAACTCTGGGTCAGGTCAGGAAACACTAAATTGGTGAGTGCAACCCGGGAGTGGGGGTTGGGTGGGGTGGAGGAACACAGTGACTAAAGGATTGGGGCACAGGGTCCAGCCCTCAGAGACAAGACCTGGCAATGGTTAGACAGAGCCCACGTCAATCAACATGAGGTAACGGGAGGACTGGCTTTCTAATGAGGTTAGGAAATGAGGCACTCTCCTGAGATTGCTGGCAAAACCAAGGGAGGGAGGGATAAGGAGAGCAGACTAGCTGGGAGGCATGTGGTACCCAGGCTTCTTCTAGGCAGAGAATGCCCCCTTGACAGCAGCAGGACCAATGCCCACAGCACCGTGAGGCTACTAATACAGACGGGTTGCTTACCATGGGAATTTGGGCCAAATGGACAGACTGACATGGCATAGAAAGCAACCATTAAACTCTGCAGCTCATTTTCAGTGTCAAGAACTGTTCACATACCCAACTACCCCTCCTCCTTCTCCCTTCCCTCAGCTTCCCCACCCCTGGGCTTCAGGGCAAGCGGCTCAAAGTGCAGCGGGAGAGAGGCTACAGCGCAGGGATGTCCACTGCATGTGATACTGAATAATCAGCAATAATTGTTTAAAGAGTTGGCACATGTGGGCACCTCAAAACCTAATAATGAATCTTCTAAAATGGCTGACATTCATCCTGTCATATTTATTTGCTGTGGACGGTAATGACACATCAGACCAGAGCTCAGCGTTTTCCATGCCTTATGTCGTTTATGCCTCACCACAGTCAGATGAGAAACACTATTAGAGAAGTGAGTGAACAACTGAGGAAGTTGTGCACAGCTAAGTAGTTGCACAATATCACAGCGCTGGTAAATATAGGCCTGGCTTGTACCCGAGGCACCCAGACACACAGTGTGCCATCTTTACCATTACCTCACGCGGATTCAAAATGCCTTCCAGTCAAACCGTTGGCTAAATTGCTGTGAGAAGAGCTAGGTCAGATCAACAGTGTCAAAATATATGTAGCATGGTCACAATCACTGCCTTGGTCCCATCTGACAGAGGAGACAGGGAAATCACAACCTGTGGTTTCAAGGCCTCAGGTGGCCCAATGGCAGGGAGCAGCTGGGGAAGACAGGTGTTGACAAAAAGGACTGAAAAAGCAAATGGCAGAGCTCAACAGCCTGGTTGGAAGTCCATTGCAATTCTCCAGGTGAGACTTCTGAGGCCAGAATGTGGACGGTAGCCACACAATGAAAGGCACAGCCTCTTGTGCAAGACACAGGGTACTGAGGATGGGGATGTGCCTTTAAATGCTGTGCCATGCCCAGCTTTGCTGCGCTCAATGCTGGCACAAAGGAGGGCCTCCAATAGGTGCATGACGGACAGTGAGCAATGGACTCAAACCAAGTTCTGGACGATCGTCTAGAAAACGCACGCATGAAATTCATCCTCAG
>PVJC01038981.1:0-16496 GCA_004026665.1 Murina feae | reverse complement strand
GCCTCCTCCTCAGCCTGAACCCAGCCGGCCATGCTGGTCGCCTGCTCCTGGTCTGATCACTGACTCCGCCGCTCCTCAGTTTGAGCCCAGCCGGCCATGCTGGTCCATTGCTCCTGGTCCATTGCTCCTGGTCCAATCGTTGGCTCCGCCCCCTCCCCCTCTTCAGTCTGAGCCCAGCCGGCCATGCTGGTCGCCTGCTCCTGGTCTGATCACTGGCTCCACCGCTCCTCAGTTTGAGCCCAGCCAGCCATGCTGGTCACTGCCTCTGGGTCCAATCACTGTCTCTGCCCCCTCCTCAGTCTGAGCCCAGCTGGCCATGCTGGTCACTGCCTCTGGGTCCGATCGCTGGCTCTGCCCCCTCCTCTGTCTGAGCCCAGCCGGCCAAGCTGGTCGGTTGCTCCTGGTCCGATCGCTGGCTCTGCCCCCTCCTCAGCCTGAGCCCAGCCGCCTGCCGCTGTCTGTGCCGTACCTGCCTCCATCTTGGCTAGGTTAATTTGCATACAGCTGCTCTGATTGGCTGTTGGGTGTGGCTTGGCTGTTGGGCGTGGCTTAAATGTCTCGGAGAAATGGTTAATTTCCATATTACTCTTTTATTAGATTGGATATACACATACACACACCCACACACACACATATACACATATACATTCCCCGCCCCCATGTGGATCAATTCTACAAAGCAGGGTAAATGTCATTCTCATTTGAGGTGAGAAAACTGAGTTACAAAGATTAAATGAAAATGACTCAGTCAAAAATGACCAGGCTTTCAGTGGTAAAGCTGGAATCAGGGCCAGGTGCTTAATTCATGTGACCCAGTCAAACTGAAAATGTGCAACTCCTTTTCAAAAAGCAGGAAAAGGTGCCATTAAACTGAAATACAACCCTGGCCAGTTTGGCTTAGTTGGTTGAGCATTGTTCCATGTCCTGAATGGTCAACAGTTGAACTCCTAGTCAGGGCACATGCCCAGATTGCAGCCTCAATCTCGTGCAAGAGTCAGCTGATCTACCATCTACGTTTCTCTCTCTCTAACTTGCCCTTCTCTTTCTAAAAGTCAATAAAAACTTTTTTTTTTAAAGGAACTGAAATACAAAGCTTTTCCTTAAGAATATAATGGGGTTGTAGTGATAACTGAGTAACACTATAAAGTTATAAATTGCAAAAGTATTTTAGTTTCATAATTTATATAATACAATATGTGATACTGTGAAAAGCCACGTCCCACATGTTTTGGGTTCAGGATCTAGAGAAGGGCTGCATGCAAATGACGAGACTAGACAAGAAATATGAATTTGGATACGGGGGGCCAGGCAGAGAGTCTTTCTCAGGAAGAAAGGCTTTGCTGATGCCCAGGCTCTGCCACCTTTTATTCAATTTTAGATACACATATTGCCCTTAGGCAGGCAATTCTGGTAGCAGACAGTCTTAAAGGTGAGTAAATATTAGTAAAGGTTTACTTTAAGACTATTTGGTCAGGAAATTGCTTGAGCCACCATTGTCTCAACTAAACAATTGGTGCATAGCTTTGGCCCTTGCCAGAGCTCAAGGTCCTCAGCATTCCGGGTTCCTTGTTTACACTTTTCTGATAGTAAAGACAATGGGTAGCTTCCAACATGATACTTCATTAATATGTGATATCTCAATTAATCATAAGATCTTCTGACTTGCTTTTCTGCAAATTCATTTATCAGATCATCAAAATTTCCACTTCAATTAACATTTTCATTTTCAATTGAGAGCAATGCCAGTTGCTCTTGACAAAGGCAAGGTCACAAATAATATTTTTTTATTTTCATTATAGTTCTTATACAATATTATATTAGTGTCAGGTGCACAACTCAGTGATTAGACATCTATAAAACTTATGAAGAGATCATATGGATAAAACTAGAACCCATCTGACACCATATATAATTATTATAATATTATATTAACTACTAAAGGCCAGATGCATGAAATTCGTGCAAAGGGCTCAAACCCTCACAGCCCTGCCGACTTCATCCAGAAGGTCTTCTGAATGATCCTCTGGTCTGTGTTCTGCTGTTCCGAATAATTAGCATATTAGCTCTTTATTATATAGGATATTCCCTATGCTGTACTTTACACCCCCATGACTATTCTGTAACAACCAATATATACTTCTTAGTCCCTTCATCTTTATCACCCAGTCCCTCAACCCCATTCTACCTGGTAACTGTCAAAATGTTCTCTGTATCTATAACTCTGTTTCTCTTCTGCATGTTTGATATTTTTTTTAGATTCCACATATAAGTGAAATCATCTCGCATTTGTCTATCTTTGTGACTTATTTCACTCAGCACAATACCCTCTAGGCCCACCCATGTTGTTGCAGATGGCAAGCTTTTATTCTTTTTCAAGACTGAGTCATATTTCCTTGTATATATTCAGTACTTTTTTATCCAATTCCTATTGATGGACACCTAGGTTGCTTCCATATTTTAACTGTTGTAAATAATACTGCAATAAACATATGGATTTTAGTATTTTTTAAAATAAATCTTTATTGTTCAGATTATTACAGATGTTCCTTTTTTTTTAACCCCCATAGTTCCCCTCCACCTGGTTCACCCCCACCCCATGCCCTTACCCCCACCACTGTCTTCATCCATAGATGTAAGATTTTTGTCCAGTCTCTTCCCATACTCCTCACATCCCCTTCCCTCTGAGAATTGTCAGTCCATTCCCTTTCATTGCCCTTCTATTTTATTCACCATTATATTCTGTTCATCAGATATTTCCATTGATTTAATTGTTATATTCACTGGTTGATAGATATGTATTTGTTGTCACTTTGTTGTTCATAACTTTTATTTTTACCTTTTTCTTCTTCTTCCTCTTCTTAAAGAATGCCCTTCAGTATTTCAAATAATCCTGGTTTGGTGGTGATGAACTCCTTTAGCTTTTTCTTGTCTGTGAAGCTCTTTATTTGACCATCAATTTTACATGATAGCTTTGCTGGGTAGAGTAATCTTGGTTGTAAGTTGTTGCTATTCATCACTTTGAATATTTCTTGCCACTCTCTACTGGCCTGCATGGTTTCTGTTGAGAAATCAGCTGACAGTCGTATGGGTGCCCCCTTGTAGATAACCAACTGCTTTTCTCTTGCTGCTTTTAAGATCCTCTCCTTGTCTTTTGCCCTTGGCATTTTAATTATGATGTGTCTTTTGGTGTGGTCCTCTTTGGATTCCTTTTGTTTGGGGTTCTCTGTGCTTCCTGGACTTGTAAGTCTACTTCTTTCACCAGGTGGGGGAAGTTTTCTGTCATCATTTCTTCAAATAGGCTTTTAGTATCTTTCTCTCTCTCTTCTTCTGGCACCCCTATAATTCTGATGTTGGTACGCTTGAAGTTGTCCTAGAGGCTCCTTACATTATCTTCATTTTTGGTATTCTTTTTCTTTTTGCTTTTCTGGTTGGGGTGTTTTTTGCTTTTTCATATTTCATATCTTTGACTTGATTCTTGCGATCCTCTCGTCTGCTGTTGGATCTCTGTATATTAATTATTCTTTATTTCAGTCAGTGTATGCTTACTTTCTGATTGGTCCTTTTCCATTTTTTTTTTTTTGGTATTCTCATTAAGATCCTTGAAGGTCTCACTTAGTTCCTCAGAGGTTTGTAGAAGATTCTTGAGTAGCTTTATAACTGTGGTTTTGAACTCTATATCCACTCATTTGCTTTCCTCCACTTGTCATTTGTGCTCTGTTTCTTTGTCTCCGCATTTTGGCTGCTTCCCTGTGTTGATAGAGTGCATTTCTGTGCTAGGTGTCCTATAAGGCCCAGTGACTCAGCCTCCCCAATCACCTGGTGTGGGCACTCTTGGTGTACACCTTTGAGGGCTAGGTGGACAGTCTTGTTGTAGTTAAGTTTTGATTGCTGTTGGTGTCACTGAAAGGAAATGACCTCCAGGCCTTTCTCCTCATTGTTTGGGGTTTGGAATTTTTGGAGTCCTGTTCCAGCTGCAGTCTGTTAGGTTAGGATGAAGGCAGATAGGCGCACAGCTTGGGCAGGGTTGTAAATTAGGTCGGGCGGGGTCTCAGAGTCACCGGGGTGGAGCAATCTGCAACGGCTGCCCCTCAGCTGGCTCCATGGCTTTTCCCCATTTTGGTATCTCCATGCCCTGGCATCTGCGCACCCCTGAATCCCCAAGTCTTGGAGCTCCGCGTCAGTGCTTGCTGCAAACAGCTCTGCTAGAATGCCACTGTCATCTTCCGCCCGATGCCAGACTGCCTACAACACGTTCAGTGTGAACCCGGAGCTTATAAACCCCTTCCAAGCTGCGGACTCAAGTGCAGCCGACGCCACCATTTGCCTGCACCACACGCAAGTCCGTACCTCTCTGTTTTGGTGCCGGGAACTTCTACTCAGTCTCAATGTACTCCTTCTCTTGCCTTCTAGTTGTAAAGCTTCCACTCCCTTGGTTTTGGAGGATGGTTGTTTAGCTTTATAGTTGTATTTTTTAACATGGTTGTGGGAGGCTGCGCATTCAGGTGTATGCCTTATGCCGCCATCTTGGTTCTTCTCCTGGATTTTAGTTTTTTTATTTTTCAAAATCAAATAATTTATTTGGAATCAGAATGAAAGAACATTTGACAGTTGTTGAAATATATGTTTCTTCTGATACTTTTGATCAGTTTTACATTATAACTGATCAAAAGTATCAGAAGAAACATACATTTCTAATCTGATTTTCTGCTTCATCTACTCTACTGTTGGTTCCTTATCATGTATTTTTCATTTCAGTTAGTGTATCCTTTATCTAAGACACGTGACCAGATAAATTTGACATTTCTTTAGGACTGGGGTTTTCCAGGACTTCAAATATGGGATCTTCAAATTTGAAGTCTGGGAATGTATTCATGTCTGCTTTACCATACATTTGCTTAAGCTTGAAAAGCTCCCTCTCCATGTCTTGCTGATACTCTGAGCCAGCATCAACAGATGACTGTTGCTTAGTTTTATATTCTCTAATCTTGTCCATGAAGAGTTTTTGTACAGGATCAAGTTCCTTATTAAATGCCACTGCTGTGACACCAATATTCCTCCTCAAATGGACTGAGACCACAACCCAAAGAATCATGGTGACTGTTACCTGTGCTCAGTCCCCAGCTGCCAGAGCCGCCGCCCAGTGTTTTGGGTTTTAGTATTTTTAGTATTTTGGGTTTCTTTGGATAAATACCCAGAATCTCTTGTTATAGCCTTTGTTTTAAATTCTATTTTGTCTGGTATAAGTATTACTACCCTAGCTTTTTTTGTTTTGTTTACATTTTCATGACCTATCCTTTTCTATCCCTTTACCTTCAGTCTCTGTGTATCTTTAAATCTGAAGTGAGTCTCTTGTAGACAGCATATGAAAGGGTCTTGTTTTGCTATTCAGTCACCATCTGTCTTTTTATTTGGAGCATTTAATCCATTTGCATATAATTATTAATAGATATGTATTTATTGCTATTTTATTCATATTTTCTTCTTCATTTTCTTAAAGAAGACTCTAACATTTGTCATACTGGTGATGAAATCCTTTTGCTTTTGCTTTTCTTTCTGTCCTTTGATTCTAAATGATATCCTTGCTGTGTACAGTAATCTTGGTTGTAGGTCCTTGCTTTTCATCACTTTGAATATTTCGTGCCAATCCCTCTGGTCTGGAAAGTTTCTATTGATAAATCAGCTAGAAATCTTTGGGGGGCTTCCTTGTAGGTAACTACTTTTCTCTTGCTGTTTTTAAGGTTCTCTCTTTGTCTTTAACTCTTAGCATTTTCATTATGATGTGTCTTGGTGTGGGCCTCTTTGGGTTTATTTTGTTTGGAACACCCTGTGCTTCTAAGACTTGTATGTCTATTTCCTTCACCAGTTTAGAGAATTTTTTCAAATAGGTTTTCGATTTCTTCTTCTCTCTCTCCTCCTTCTGGCACCCCCATGATGCAAATGCTGGTACTCTTGAAGTTGTTCCAGAGGCTTCTTACACTATCTTCATTTTTTTGGATTATTTTTCTTTTTGCTATTGTGATTGGGTACTTTCTGCTTCTTCAACTTCCAAGCCATTAATCTGATTTTCTGCTTCATCTACTCTACTGTTAGTTCCCTATCATGTATTTTTATTTCAGTTAGTGTATCCTTTATTTCTGACTGGTTATTTTTTATGGTTTTCATATCCTTTGCTATGCTGTTGAAGTTTTCACTTCATCCTTATAACCAGTATTTTGAACTCTGTATCTAGAGGTTTGCTTGCCTCCACTTATCTCTTTGTCTCATTTTGGCAGCCTCCCTGTGGTGTGTTTCACTTTATTAGCTAGAGCTTCTACTTCTCCAAGTCCTGGTAGAGTGGCCTTATATAGTAGATGTCCTGTAGGGTCCACTGGCACAGCCTCCCCTGTCATCTGCACCAGCAACTCCAGGTCTGATCCTTGTGTGAGCTGTGTGCATCTTACTATTATAGTTGGGCTGGATTGCTGCTGGCATCACTGGGAGGGATTAACCCCCAGGCCTATTGGCTACAAGGATCCACTGGAACTACAGGGGAGGAGCTGCCATGCAGGGGCCAACCCCATGGAGCAGGACTCACTTCAGTGGATCTTTTGTGCCCAGTGAGTCTGCACCTTTAGTGTATATCTCATGGAAGTGGTTTTAATTTGGTGTGGTATGAAGCTGTCCATCAGGTGTACTGGCTCAGGGGCCTCCTGGAAGGTGCAGACCAAGGTCAGCCACCACCTGTGCCCTGCCCGGGGCCACCCATTATGAGCTACAGAGTCATCTACAGATGCTGCTACTTGTGCTAGGCTTAGAGGTGCCCTGAGAGGCCATGCTGTGAAGCGAGGCTGGCTGCCCCTAGTGCCAGGCCTGGGGCCACTTAGTAAATGGCGCAAGGTAAGTGGAGGCCAGACACTGCTCTTTTAAAAAATTGATTTTAGAGAGGGAGAGAGAATGAGAGAAACATTGATGTGAAAGAGATACATCAATTGGTTGCCTCCTGCATGCAACCTGGCCTGCTGCTACCTGTGCCAGGCCTAGAGCCACTTAGCAAGAGGTATGGGGCACACAGAGACCAAATGCTGCTTGCTTGATTTTAGGAAAGTCCAAAGCATGAGCAAGAGAGGCCATGTGTATGAAAAAGTCACTGGAAATGACTTTGGTGGGTATACAAGTTGGGTGGGGCAGGGTCTCAGGGAATCACCAGGGTATGGAAAACAGTGTTAATCATGTTGATGGTGACTCAGATATGGCACCTGCCTTCTGTCTTTGGTTGGAGGGATTGGCTCAGCAAAGGAACAATGGTCTCTGCCATCACTTCTCTCTGAGAGAAAGCTGTCTCTGCAGCCCTTGTGCTGAAGGCAGACAACTCAGTTCCTATCAAAATGCACCTGGTGCGTTCAAGCAACTGTTCTCATGCTGGAGCTCAGAAAGAGTGAGTTTGTGTATGGGCCCTTTAAGAAGAGTGCCTGAGACTCCAGCAGCCCTCTGTCTCACCCAGCCAAAATCTCTGCTGATTTTTATAGCCAGAAGTTAGGAGCACCTCTCTTCCCAACACTGAACTCTGGGCTCAGGGTTCTGCTGTGGGCTTGGGACCCCTCGCTCCTCAGGGGATTCCTCCACAGCCGAGATACCCCTCCTGATTTTTATCTGCCACGTGTGTATGTGGGATCAGTTGCAATGTTGCTTCTTTATATCTTTAGGTATTTGGCTTCTATTCAGCCAGATTTCATTTGCCTTTTATAACAGCGTTGCTTCTTTATATCTTTAGGAATTTGACTTCTATTCGGCCAGATTTCATTTGCCACCCTACTGGGTATGTGGCAGCATTTCATTGTGGTTTTGATTTGTGTTCTCTAGTGATTAGTGATGCTGAGCATCTTTTCTCATGCTCATTGGTCATTTGTATATATCCTTGGGGAAATGTCTGTTCACTCTTTGCCCAGTTTTCCCCCTGCTTTATGGAACTGTAGTTGGCATAACATTGTGTTTAAGATGTACATTGTATTGATTCGATACACTTATGTATTGTGAAATGATTACCACAGTAGGGTTAGTTAACACTTATATCACCTCACATAATTACATGTGTGTGTGTGGGGGGGGAATGGCAGGGGTGAGAACATTTGACATCCGTTTTCTTAGCAACTTTCAAGTATTTAATACAATATTATTAACCATAGTCACCATGCTGTACATGACATCCCCAGAACTTAATTCACCTTAAAGCTGCAAGTTTGTACTCTGACAATCACCTCAGTTGTCCCAGCCTCCAGAAGTCACTTTTCTACTCTGGGTTTGTATGAGTGCAGCTCTTTCAGATTCCACATACGTGATATCATACGGCATTCATCTTGCTCTCTCTTATGTTACTTAGCATAGTGCCCTCAAGGTCATCCATGTTGTCACAAATGGCATGGTTCATTTCATTCTCGTGGCTAAATATTTCCTTGTGTGTGTGTGTGTGTGTGTGTGTGTGTGTGCACAGCTCACATTTTCTGTGTCCGTTCATCTGTAGATGGACACTTGGGTTGTTTTCATGTATTGGTGATTGTGAATAACGCTGAAGTGGACATGGGAGTACAGATATTGCTTAAAGATCCTGATTGCATTTCCTTTGGATAGATACACCCAGATGCGGGGTGCTGGGTCATATGGTAGTTCTGCTTTTACATCCTGTTAAACATAGTGGCTGAACCAATTTACATTTTCACTAGTTCACATGTTCCTTTTCTTCACATCCTCACGAACACTTGCTATTTCTTGTCTTTTTTATAATAGCCGTTCCCACAAGTGTGAAGTGGTATCTTGTTGAAGTGTATCATTTGCATTTCCCTGGTGATTAGTTATGTTGAGCACCTTTTCATATGTCTGTTGGCTCTCTGTATGTCTGGAAAAAATGTCTATTCATATCCTCTGCCATTTAAAAAATCAGATATATTTAATTTTCTATTGAGTTGTAGGAGTCCTTTTTATATTTTGGGTATTAATCTCTTATCAGATATATAATTTGCAAGTATTTTTTCCCATTCCATAGGTTGCCTTTGCAGTTTTTAGATGGTTTCCTTTGCTGTATAGAATATTTTTAGTTTGCTGTAGTCCCACTGGTTTGTTTTTTGCTTTTGTGGTCTTTGCTTTGGGTGTCAAATAAAAAAAAAAATTATTGCCAAGACCAGTGTCAAAGAGTTTACTGCCTGTGTTTTTCTCTACAGATTTTATGGTTTCAGGTCTTACATTCAAGTCTTTAATCCATTTTGAGTTAACTTTTTTCTTTTTTTTAATATATTTTATTGATTTTCTGCAGAGGAAGGGAGAGGGATAGAGAGTTTGAAACATCGATGAGAAAGAAACATCTATCAGCTGCCTCCTGCACACCCCCCACTGGAGATGTGCCCACAACCAAGGTACATGCCCTTGACCAGAATCGAACCTGGGACCCTTGAGTCTGCAGGCTGATGCTCTATCCACTGAGCCAAACCGGTTAGGGCGAGTTAACTTTTCTTATGGTATAAGATAGTTATCCTGTTTCATTCTTCTTCAATTGGCCGTCCAGTTTTCCCAGCATCATTTATTGAAGAGACTGTCCTTTCCCCACTGTATATTCTTGGCTCCTTTTTTGGTAATTAATTAACCCTTCATGCATGGGTTTATTTCTGTGCTCTCTATTCTGATACACTGACCTATGTTTTTTGCCAGTACTATAATGTTTGAGTACTATCGTATATAATAAAAGGCTAATTGCAAATAGACCAAACTGTAGAACGACTGGTTGCTATGACACACACTGACCACCAGGGGGCAGACCCTCAATGCAGGAGCTGCCCCCTGGTGGTCAGTGCACTCCCACAGAGGGAATACTGCTTAGCCAGAAGCCAGGCTCATGGCTGGCAAGTACAGCAGCAGTGGCAGGAGCCTCTCCCTCCTCCACAGCAACACTAAGGATGTCTGACTGCTGGCTTAGGCCCACTCCCCACGGGGAACAAGCTGTCAGTTGGACATCCCCCAAGAGCTCCCAGACTGTGAGAGGGCACAGGCTGGGCTGAGGGACCACCTCACCGAGTGCACGAATTTCATGCACTGGGCCTCTAGTCTAATCTAATAAAAGAGTAATATGCAAATTAACCCTCACTCCATTACACCCACAAGCCATGCCCACAAGCCACACCTACCAGTCAATCTAAAGCAAATATGCAAATTAACTCAACTAAGATGGCGGCGGCCACAGAGCTGGAGTTGCCCCGGGTAATGGAGGAAGCCAGAGCCCTGCAGGTCCTGAGCTCTACTCAAAACTACAAAGTTTCAATTATAGAAGATAAACCCCAGATACCTGCCAGGCTGGGACCTTGGGTTGACAGGGACAACCCAGGCTTCCAGCGGGGGACCAAGACAACAAAGTTTCAATTATATAAGTTAAATAAATCCCAGATACCTGCTTCCAGCCAGGCACCCCAGTAGGGACCCGAACCCTGAAGGGGCTGTGGGCAGCCTGAAACAGCCATCAGCCTCTCACCCAGGCTGGCTAGGCACGCCAGCAGATGGACATTCCCTGAGGGGTCCCAGACTGTGAGAGGACACAGGCCGGGCTGAGGGACCCACCCGAGTGCACAAATTTCTGTGCACCGGGCCTCTAGTAACTTTATAATATAGTTTGGAATCAAGAAGTGCTATGCCTCCAGCTTTGCTATTTTATCTCAAGATGACTTTAGCTATTCAGGATCTATTGTGGTTCCATACAAAGTATAGAATTGTTTGTTCTATTTCTGTGAAAAATGTCATTAGAATTTTGATAGGGATTCCATTGAATCTAGATCTGTTTGGGTAATATGAACATTTTAACAATATTAATCCTTTCAATCCATGAGCACAATATATCTTCCTATTTGTTGGTGTCACTTTTAGTTTCTTTAATCGAAGTCTTGTAGTTTTCAGTGTACATACAGATCTTTCACCTCCTTGATTAAATTCATTTCTAGGTATGTCATTGTATCTGATGCTATTGTGAATTAAACTGTTTTCTTTTTATCTTTTTCAGATATTTCATTGTTAGTGAATAGAAATGCAACTTTATTTCTGTATGTTGATTTTTGTATTTCACAACTTTTGTTGATTATTTCTAATATTTTTGGTGAATTCTTTAGATTTTTCTAAGATCATATAATCTTTAAACAGAGACAAATTTACTTCTTCCTTTCTGATTTGAATGCCTTTATTTTTTTTTCTCACCTGATTGATCTGGCTAGGACTTACAGAGCAACATCGAATATAAGTGGAGAGAGTGGGCACAGTTGTCTTGCTCCTGATCTTAGAGGAAACTTTTCAGGTTTTCATCACTGAGTATGCTGTTAGCTGTGGACTTTTCATATATGACCTATATTATGTTGAGGTACATTCCTTTTATTCCCAATTTATTGAAAGTTTTTATAATAAATAGATAGATGTACTTTGTCAACTGCTTTTTCTGTGTCTGTGAGATTATCATATTTTTATCCTTTATATTATTAATGTGGTGTATCACATTGATTGATTTGCATGTATTAAATATACTTGCATCCCTGGAATAAATCCCGCTTGATCGTGACATATGATTCTTTTAATGTATTGTTGGATTCAGTTTGCTAGTATTTTTTTGAGAATTCTTGAATCTCTGCTCATCAGGAATATTAACCAGTACTGTTCTTTCTTGTAGTGTCCTTTGATTTTGGTATCAGGGTAATGCTGTTCTTGTGAAATAACTTTGGGAGTATTCCCTCCTCTTAATTTTTTGGAAGAGTTTGAGAAGGATCAGCATTAATTCTTCCTTAAATGTTTGCTAAAATGTACCTGTGAGCCCTGTTTGGTGGCTCACTTGATTGGAGCGTCATCCTGAAATGCCATGGTTGTGAGTTCAATCCCTAGCCCAGGCACATACAGGAATCAACCAATGAATATATGGGTGAGTGGCACATATAGGAATCAATCAGTGAATACATGGATGAGTGAAGCAACAGATCAAAGCTTCCCCCTCTCTCTCCCTCTCTTTCCCTCCCTCCCTCCCTCCCTTCCTCCCTCCCTCTCTCCCTCCTTTCCTCTCTCTTCTTCCCTTTTTCTTTCCCTCCTTCCTTCCTCCTTTCTTCTCTCTCTAAAATAATCAATAAAAATTACCTTGGAAGACATCTGTTCCTGGGATTTTCTTTTTTATATATAATTTTTAAGAGAGAGAGAGAGAGAGAGAGAGCCCTAACTGGTTTGGCTCAGTGGATAGAGCGTCAGCCTGTGGACTGAGGGGTCCCAGGTTCGATTCCAGTCAAGGGCATGTACCTTGGTTGCGGACACATCCCCAGTAGGAGGTGTGCAGGAGCCAGCTGATCAATGTTTCTCTCTCATCGATGTTTTTAACTCTCTATCCCTTTCCCTTCCTCTCTATAAAAAATCAATAAAATATGTATTTTTTTAAAAGAGAGAGAGAGGAAGAGTGAGAGATAGACAGAAACATCTATGAGAGAGCTCTCATCATCAATCAGCTGCCTCCTGCATGCCCCATACAGGGAATCAAATCCACAACGTGGGCATGTTCCTTGACCAGGAATCTAACTGGTGGCCACTCAGTTCATGGGTCAGTGCTCAACCACTGAACCACACTGTCTGAGCTGTTGGGAGATTTTTTATTACTTATCTCCTTACTAATTATTGATTTGTTCAGATTTTCTACTTCATGATTCAGTCTTGATAGGTAGTGTGATTTTAGGAATTTATCCATTTCTTCTAGGTTATCCAATTTGCTGCTGTATAATTGTTCATAGTAGTATCTTATGATCTTTTGTACTTCTATGGTATCAATTGTAATGTCTCCTCTTTCATTTATGATATTTTTTTCTTAGTCTAAAGGTTTGTCATCTTTGTTTAATTTTTCAAAAATTACCCTGATTTCATTGATATTTTTCTATTATTTTCAGGCCTCTATTTCATTGATTTCTGCTCTTTATTTCCTTCTTCTAACTTTGGGTTTAGTTCTACTTCTGATTCCTTGAGACTTATGTTGTTTATTTATTTTGGATGTTTCTTTTTCTTTATGCAGCTGCTTATTGACATAAATTTTTCTCTGAAAACTGTTTTTGCTGCATCCCATAAGTTTCATTTATTTCAGAAGATTTTGTTTCTCCTTCGATTTCTTCTTTGATACATTGTTTGTTCAAGAGTATGGTGTTTAATTTCTACATATCCGTGCCTTTTCCAGTTTTTTTCTTGTTAATGATTTGTAGTTTCACACCACTGAAGTCCTACCAGGTATCTTTTATAACTGCAATATTCTTAAATTGTTTTGTGACCTGTCGTATGAACTATCCTGGAGAATGATCCATGTGTGCTTGAGAAAAATGTATTTTCTGCTGCTGGTGAAGGGAGTTATCTGTTGTGTCTGTTAGGTTCATTTAGTCTAAAATATAGTTCAAACCCAATGTTTTCCTCTTGATTTTCTTCCTGGATGATCTACTCATCTATTGTTGAAAGTAGGATATTGAAGTCCGTTATTATTGTTTTCTATTTCTCTTATTTATAAATTAATCCTATTATTTTTAATATTTAATAACCCATATAATGGACATAACTGTCTTGATCATAGAAAATAAACTTTCAGACTTTTAACATTAATGCAATGTTAACTGTGGAGTTTTTATTGATGTACCCATCATATTTATCCCTAGTTTGTTGAATTGTGTTGTTTTGTGAGTTTTTGTTTTCTAGGAAAAGGCGTTGAAATTTGTCAAATACCTTTTCTATATCAATTGGAATTATCACATGAGCTTTTCCTCCATTGTATTAATGTGGTGTATCACATTTTATTTATTATATCATCTTTGCATTTCAAGAACAAATCCCACTAGAAAAATCTTTAGCTGAAATGACTAAGGAAAAGATAGACTGCAAGTGACTAAGTCATAAAGGCAAGTGGAACATTACTATCAATTTTACAGAAATAAAAATGGTATAAGAGCGCTATGAACAGTTGTACTCCAACAGTTGGATAACCTAGATGAAGGGGACAAACTACTTAAACACAGGCTGAGAACTGGATAATAAAAGGAAAAATTTGAATAAACCTGTGACTGGTTGCAATTGAATGTACAATCAAAATCCTCCCAAGGAAGGAAAGTCCTGGGGCCAGATGGCTTCCCAGTTGAATTCTACAAAACATTTAAAGAGGAACCAACACCCATTCTTCTTACTCCTCACAAAGATTCTGAAGAGGAAAAGCACTTTTTTAAAAATATAAATTTTATTGATTTTTTACAGAGAGGAAGGGAGAGGGATAGAGAGTTAGAAACATCCATGAGAGACATCGATCAGCTGCCTCCTGCACACCCCCGACTGGGATGTGCCCGCAACCAAGGTACATGCCCTTGACCAGAATCGAACCTGGGACCCTTGAGTAATCAGGCTGACGCTCTATCCACTAAGGCAAACTGGTTAGGGCAAGAAAAAACACTTTTTAACTCAGTCTAAGAGTCTAGTATCACTCTGATACCAATGAGAGACAAAAACATTACAAGGAAAGAAAAGTATAGGCCAATCTACCTTATGAATATTGATCCAAATATCCTCAAAATACTAGCAAATGGAATTCATCAGCATATAAAAGGATTATACACCAATGCAATGTGCCTACCACTTCTCAGCATCCTTCGACTGACACTGAGCTTTCAAAGCTAAGACATTCTTTTCCTTTTGAACGTGACCAGCATTTTATTTCTACTTTTACAACAGCCTTTCCACCTGGTATTATAGTGATTTGTATATAGCATGTTTCCCATATTTTCCTCTATACTCAATCATAACCTGCAAATTATGGTAAGTTAAATTTTTTTCCTTTGATTCATGTTTTTTTTTTCCCCTTGGCCAAGACTTTTAGCTTCTTATAACACTTTGTCTAATTTAAGCAATAATATTATTTAAAATATTAGGTAGCAAAATCTACAGGGGTAAGGGGTGCTGAGCTTGGATGTTACCCAGCAAGGGAAAATGCTACCACTCGCATTTTTTCCTACATTTCTTATTCACATTGTTTATCTTTGTTTTCTACTTAAAGTCCCTTTAACATTTCTGATAATACTGGTTTAGTGATAATGAATTTTTTCAGTTTTTTTGGGAGGGGTTTGGGAAATTCTTTATCTCTCTTTCAATTCTAAATGATAGCCTTATTGTGTAGAGTAATCTACAGATGTTTGATTTTTATCACTTTATTTTTGTGCCACTGCCTTAAAGAGTTTAGGATGAGAAATCTGACCATCTTATGAGAGCTCTTTTATTTATTCATTTTTTAAATCTTTCTTGTTGCAAGTATTACAAATGCCCCAGTTTTCCCCCCATTGATCCCTTCTAGCTCATCCCTCTGCCTTCTGCAACAGGCCTTCACCACCGTCTTGTCTGTGTCCATGGTGCTATGCATATATGCATACAAGTTCTTTGATCTCTTCCTATCCATCCACCCTCCCCTGCCTTCCCTCTGAGATTCTGCAGTCCGTTCTATGTTTCTGTGGCTCTGAATCTATTTTATCAGTTTACTTTGTTCATTTGATTACATATATGAGTGAGATCATGTGATACTTGTCTTTCTCTGACTGGCTTATTTCACTTAGCATAATACTTTCCAGATCCCTGCATGCTGTCTCAAGGGATAAGAGATCCTCCTCCTTTACTGCTGCATAGTATTTCATGCTGTAAATGTACCACAGTTTTTTTAGCCACTCATCTACTGATGAGCACTTAGGCTGTTTCCAGATCTTACCTATTGTAAATTGCGCTGTTATGAACATAGGGGTACATATATTCTTTCTGATTGGTGTTTTAGGTTTCTTAGAATATATTCCTAGAAGGTGAATCATTGGGTCAAATGGAAGTTTCATATTTAATTTTTTGAGGAAATTCAATACTGTTTTCCACAGTGGCTGCACCAGTCTGCATTCCCACCAGCAGTGAGCTAGGGTTCCCTTTTCTCCACATCCTCACCAGCACTTGTCATCCATCTGTTGATTTGTTGACCATGGCCTTTCTGACAGGTATGAGGTGATAACTCATTGTTTTGATTTGCATCTCTCTGATCTGCAATTTTGAGCATTTTTCATATGTCTCCTGGCCACCTGTATGTCTACTTTGGAGAAGTGTCTATTTAGGTACTTTGTCCATTTTTTAATTGGATTGTTTGCCTTCCTTTTGTTAAGTTGTATGAGTTTCTTATATATTTTGGATAGTGACCCTTTATCAGATGTATCATTGCCAAATATGTTCTGCCATCCAGTGGGCTCTCTTTTCATTTTATTAATGGTTTATTTTGCTGTGCAGATGCTTTTTTTTTCTTTTTTTCTTTTTTTTAATTTTTTTAAAAATTATAATTACATAAAGCTTTACAAAGATTAGTACATATATCTCTTTTTCCCTCTGCCCTTCCTCCCGCCTCCCCTCCCCCCCAGTGTTTTGTGTCCATTGGTTATGCTTAAATGCATGCATAAAAGTCCCATGTCTGATCTGTTACCCGCCCCCCCCCC
>PVJC01038980.1:0-16490 GCA_004026665.1 Murina feae | reverse complement strand
CCTTCCCTCTCATCCTGGGTCCAGTGTCTCACAAAGCTCAGAAGGCAGGTCTTTTCTTCACCCCCAGCGCCAGCATAGAGCTAATACATTCCTAAGCCACCATGATGTCTGAGGATCAAAGCATGAAGTTAGGGGGAAAGGGATCATAAACAATAATACGAGGCTTGCTTCACCCAAAATTAAAACTTTTCTGGCTCAAAGGACACTAACAAGAAGTGAAACGACAATCCACAGGATGGAAGAACATATTTTAAAATCTTATATCTGAGAAGGGTCCACTGTCCAGAACATTTAAAAAATGAACTCTTAATACTCAACAATAAACAGCTTTACACATAATCCAGTTTAAAAATAGGCAAAGGGCTTCAACAGACATTTCTCAAAAGATGACCAATAGCCAATAAGCACGTGAAAAGATGCTCACATCATTAGTGTAGGGGTTGCAAATCAGATACGACTTTACATCCACTAAAAATTAGAAGAATGGGAAATGACCCATGTTGATGAAGCTGTGGAGAAACAGGAACCCTTACACACCCGCGGGGGGAAGGTAAAATGGTGCCGCTGCTGTGGAAAACTGACAGTTCCTCAAAGGGCTAAACACAGAATTTCTTATGACCCAGCAATCCCACTCCTGGGTAGGTAACCGGGAGAACTGCAAGCATATCCACACAAAAACGCACACGTGGATGTTCCTGGGAGCATTATTCACAGTGGCCAACAACCCAGAAGTCCCTCCACTCATGAGTGAATCAACAAAATGGGATATAGCCCCACAATGAAGTATTATTAGGCCATAAAAAGGAGCGAAGCACTGATGATACATGCTACAGGGTGAATGAGCCTTGAAACCATGGTGCTAAGTGAAAGAAGCCAGACACACACCAAAAAAAAATATATCATATCATTCTCTTTATATGAAATTTCCAGAATAGGCAAATCCACAGATATGGAAAGTAGGTTAGTGAGTTATAGGGGCTGGGGCAAGGGGGAGGAGTAGGAAGTGACTGCTAATAAATAAAAAAAATTCACATTCTGGAATTAGATGGTGGTGCTAGTTGTACAATACAGAGACTATGCTACAAAACCACTGGGTTGTAAACTTTAAAACTGTATATTTTATGTTCTGCGAATCATATCTCAATTTAAAAATGTTTAAACATTGAGAAAATACTAGGGGTCATTTATCAACCAATTCCTGCCGGCCGCGCTAAGTACTATCCATAGATCAAATATCTTGTTTTACTGCTAAAAGGATCCTGTGAAGTAGGTTCTGTTATTCTTAAGAGTCAGCAGAGTGTAATAGAGAGAACCTGGCTCTAGAGCCAGACCGAAAGGGTTAAAATCTCAGATCAGCACCCTAGAGAACTATCTGCACCCCCATGCTCACTTCCGCATTATTCACAATAGCCAAGATATGGAGACGACCTACATGTCCATCGTGGATGAACAGATAAAGGAAATGGAGTGTTAGTCAGACCTCAAAAAGAAGAAAAAATCTTGCCATTTGCAACAATGTGAATGCCCTGGAGGACATTATGCTAAGTGAAATAAGTCAGACACAGAAAGACAAATATTGCATCATCTCTCTTCATGGAAATAATAATAATAATAATAATAATAATAGCTGGATTCATAGTAAGTGAGAGTATAATGGTGATTACCAGAAGCTTGGATGTGGGGGGGGGAGGGAAAAAATAAAGGAAGGAAGGAAGGAAAGAAGGAAGGAAGGAAGGGAGGGAGGAAAAAGGGGAAGGAAGGAAAGAAGGAAGGGAGGAAAGGAGGGAGGGAGGGAGGGAGCGAAGAGGGAGGGAGGGAGGGAAGGAAGGAAAGAAGGAAGGGAAGGAAGGAAAGAAGGAAGGGGAGATGGAAGGTAGGTAGGTCGGCAGGAAAGTAAGGGCTAGAGGAAGGGAAATGGGGAGCTGGTATTTAATGGGTACACAGCTCCAGTTCTGCCAAATGAAAATTTTTTGGATGGATGGTGGTGATGGTTGCATGGCGACATAAATATACTTCACATCAATAAACTGTACACGTAAAAAATGAGTAAGACAGTAAATTTTATGGTAGGTGCATTTACCACAGTAAAAAGTGGACAAAATGCCCTCGCTAGTTTGGCTCAAAAACAAAACAAACACACACACAACACATACACACACACACACACACACACACACACAAAATAAACTCAGCCCTGGCCTTGCTGGCCTTGGGACTTGCATTGGTCATTGCATCTCTCTGTGCCGCTTCCTGTTCTGCATGCTGGGGAGATAATCCTCTCTAGTACGCGACACGTAGTCAGCCTCTAATATGTGCTGGTTATTATTACTCACAGACCTTCATGGTCAGATGAGGAAGCCAGGACCCAGAGAGATGGCATGCCCTGTCTATGCGTGTGGGTGGGCCTCGGCACTGAACCCAGACAGAGCGATTCCGGAAACGGCGCTTAGTCGCTGTGCTTCTGTAGATAGGTAAGGACCGTAAGAGAATTCCAGCCACCCCCTTTTTACGACGTGAGGAAGTCAGTTCTGAGCCCACTGGCCGAAGTAAAAGCTCTGCTACTGTGAGGCCTGAGAAGGCACCGAATTATAATGTTGTTCATGCGCAGACGCGCAACCCACCAGACCATCTCCCAGCCTGGGATGTGGGCAAGCGAAGTGGGTGGAGATCCCACCCCCACAGGCCTGCCTGAGTCAGGGGGAGGAAGCCATCCTGCTGCCTGTGTTTACTTACCTTCTCTGCTGCTGTGTTAGGCCCCGCTAAGCTTTGCAAATTAAGTCACAACAGGGATCCAGTGGGCTGTGCAACTGGGCCTTGACCCAAAAACCATCCACAGGAGGATGCTCACACGCAACATCTGCTGCATCGGTCTCACGGAAGCCCGAACCGTGAGCCAAGTTCGCATCCGCAGTGATGACAGCAGGGACCTGGGAGCTAAAGCATGGGCTCTGCCGTCACCTCTCACGGGGCCCGGCAGGTGCAGGGCAGGTGTCAGGGGCTGTCCCTGAGAGCTGGGACCTAGATCCTGTTCCTTATGTAAGAGGTAAATTTGGTTCGAGTTTGGTTTCAGACTCTATTCATGTCATATTCGCATCATCTGGACACTCTCAGGTGTGGCTCTGAGAAACACTAAAGAGGAAAAAGCACAGGCAGGAGAAAGAGCTGTGGACTGAAGAAATACAAAGCATGAACGGGCCTCAGAAGAGGGGATCTTATCTCATAGGGTAGGTCACGGCAGAAGGCTTTTGGAGAAGGGAATATCTTGAAGGACAAACAAAAATATAGTCACATGCGGGAGGAGGAGAAGGTGAAAGGACAGGTTAATGCACAAGGAGGGAGCAGCTATGCACATGTGTGGCATTAATAACCAACCAACCAACCGCAACAATATTGGCAGCCAACACGGACTGGTGCTGTGCTCTGGTCTTGGCAGCATGTGAAGCATTTGCCATGTACTGCCTGTTTAATGCACCTCGCAGACATATGTGGTCGCACTATCACTGCCCCCACTGAAGACATGGAAAGGCCCGAGATTAACCTTTAAGAACAGAACAGCAGGAGGCAGTGCACGCCGTGATTAGGAGCTCAGGCCATCCATGTGATCCAGGATAAGGTATTTCTCTCTCTAAACCTCGGTTTCCTCATGTATAAAATGGGGATGCATAAGGGCTGAATGAATCGTGGTGATGGTTTCGTAGATGTGCTCATATGTCCACACTTACCCGGTTGTGCAGTGTATTGTGTGCCAATTATGCCTCAACAGAGCTACTGCAATTGTAAAATTTTAATAACGAAATACTAATGGCAACAATGATGATAAAATGCTTAGTCCAATGCCTGCAACATCGTTATGAAATGTAAAGTATTGATTTGTTGTCATTAGTGGGATGAGGACTCTACCAGCCAAGTGCCCGGAACTCTGCCAAGGAAAGGAGAGCCTCATCTAATCCTTGTGACCACATCATCAGTCAGTATGATCCTAATTTCACAGATAAACAAAGTGAGACTCACAGGCTACGCCAGTGGAATGTTCTAGAACAAAATCTTCCTTCTTGCACATGCTAGTGGCACATGAAGCAAAGCACAGGAAAACAAAGCAGGGGAGGCAACCAACAGGGGACCAGGGAATTCTCTAAGCACCCCAAGGAGAATACAGCCTTATTGATTTTCTGCTCAGTACCTACTGTCCCATCCCCCCAACCCCCCGGAAAGAGACATGCATTGATTGACTGACTCTCAGATCATTGTAACCCCAAATTTTCGGTTGTGCCTGCTAAGTCCCCGGTGTCTTTCCTCTCCACCAGCCATGGTAATGACAGTAACAACAACAGCCACACAGCCGTACACTCATGGCTTCATTCCTTCTAACAGCCAGGAGTCAACGATGCCTGAGATTGGTTCTCACCTGGGTCGCACCTCTGACAACCCAGCAGATTTTTTTTTATTGATTTCAGAGAGGAAGGGAGATGGAGAAAGAGAGAAACATCAATGACGAGAGAGAATCATTGATCGGCTACCTCTTGTTACTAGGGATCGAGCCCACAACCTGGGCATGTGCCCTTGACCAGAATCGATCCTGGGGCCCTTCAGTCCACAGGCCAACGCTCTATCCACTGATTCAAACGAGCAAGAGCTGACAACACAGTGAATATGTTTACCATGTGCCAGGCTGCAGGAAAGGAGGCAAATACCACACAAGGTCCATGCCTTAGGAGCTGAAATTAGTCTAGTAGGGACTGGTGCGAAGAAGCAATGGATATGAGCAAACCAACATGGTAAGATCACATTAGGATGAGGGCTATGAAGGAAGTAAAGTGTTGGGCTAGAGAGTAAGAGGGAAGAACTTACTAGGGGAAGGCCTCTGAAGGATGAGAAGGTGCCAACGCAATCGTGGTTCAGGCAGAGGGAGAGGGAAAGCCCTGGGGTGGGAAAGAGCTTGGTATGTTCTGGAAGAAGTGACAGGAGATCATTGTGACTTTGATGTGGTTCCTATCGGAGAACCCTAGTTCAGTTCCTAACACAGCCGCCTACCGGCTTGTATGAGCTTGAGTAAGTTACTCTCCGAGCTTGCTCTCTCTGCTTGCCACTCTTATCAACAAGCAAATGAGGTTGATAATGGAATGTAACTCCTGGAACTGCTGTGAAGATCCACCTAATTAATTCCTGTGAAGTACAGCATATAGTAGGTGCTCAATAAATGTCAGCTCTTGTTTTTGTCACTCCTCAGCCTGGTGGCCAGGATTCAGTACCAAGGAGTATGTTCAGGGCTTAGCACTTTGGTCTGATTCACTTCTGTGAGATCCCCATTGAGTTTCTTGTTGCGGTTCTCCCAAGGCAGTCAGGAAATATTTGTTGAATGAGCAAATAAATGAATGAGTGGGCTTCCTGGTTACCTTAAGCCACTGAAAAGGCAGCATTAGGCCTCCTTGAGATTAGGCTTCCCTTGGAAGCAATGTGATCCCATCTGGAATTCTGTGTTCCTGGAATATTGCAGAAAGGATAGGTGGAGGGAGGTGGTGATTAGCCACCATCTCTGCAAACAGCAAGCCATTTGCACCCCGTTACCTAAGCACAGACCTCTGTGGGCGCCCGACTTCAGAGGCCTGAGAGTTGGAAGGGATTCCGAGCTTGGATCCCTCAGGCGAGGCTATTCTTGGAAGCTGAGCGCTGCCTGCCACAGGGAGATGAGTCATGCAGAGGGTGAAGGCTTGATGGATTTCTCCGAGGCAGCAGCTATTTATCAGGATGGATCTGTGCACCACACCAGGACACAAAGGGCGGGGGTTCGGATCTGATGCTACTGAAAACTATATCACCCCTACCTGCTTCCTGGCATTGTATCCACAGGAGAACACCTGGGACCCTCTCACCCTGCAAATGCCTGCCTCGAGGAGGCCAGATGCTGTTCTTTGACATACTGTCCCCCTTTATATATGAACTACCCGCCAAAGAGCTTGCGAGGTTATTCCAGCCACAGCCCCACCCTCCACGCTCAGGTAGCCCATTCATCAATCCCTGGCTTGTGTGCTCTGTCCCCATGAACATCTTTCCCATCCCGTGAGACGCTGAGATCTTGGAAGGTCTTGTGTTGCAAAGCTCATCACTGCACAGGAAACTCTGAGTTGTGCCTGAATGCAGAACAACAGGGGTCTTATTTCATTATGTCTTTACAAAGTCTCAACCGTGGAAGGTGTGACATGCCACAGACAGCTTACATGCCAATAGCATACACAGCCATCGTGGGGGATTTCCTGAGATTTCACATGCTATGTCCTGGGTTCAGTGTGAGGCTTCTGCACCCACTGCTGAGCCTTCGCTTGCTTATGGCAAAGGATGGCGAGCCAGGACGGAGCGGGGGCTGCTGCACAGGGTTTGGGCTCCAGGTTCACCCACTTGCCTGGCTTCCTTTGTTCTTCCCAAACTGCCTGGCAGCGTTCCTCTGAAGTCGGCCTCAGCTTGCAGTTCTGAAGCGCGGCTCTTCACATATGCTCGCAAAAAGTTGCTCGGAGGGAAGGCAGCTTAATTAAAAACCACATTCAATCAAACTGTCATTTTGTTTATGAAAAGGTGTCGAGTAGCTGGAAATGGCAGGAACAAGCACCGAAGATTAATGCTTGAAATCTGTTCTGATTAAAAGGTACGATTGAGGCATGAAGACAGCGACCCAGTGAACTTGGCCCCTAAGCCCATGATTCTGCCTTTTTCAAATACAACCGGGCGCGGTTTTGGGTAGAAATAGAACTTCTCCATGCCTAGAGGGTTTCCCTACCTTCTGATGACAGAATCTAGCTGGAACTGGTTGTTTTCAAAGGGACTCTCTCCCCACACCTGCCTGCTTCTTCACTGGCAGTGCCCCAAAAGGGATGTGCACTGGCCCTGGGTCATTAGATCTGTGGCCATACAATGATATTAACATGAGTAGGGACCTCAGAAGTCTCCTGGCCCTATGCCTTCCTTTTTCAGAGAGGGAGGCTGAAACCTATGAATGGAAAATAGCATATACAATGGCACCCCATAGAAAAGAATCCAGAGTGAGGAGGCCTACGGTTAGCTTCACTTCCAGGACTCGTCAACTTCCAGAACCTTCTTTTCCCACAGGGTTACAAAGTCACTGGTCTACTTCATCCAGCAGATCTCGGTCCTAACAAAGCCACCTAGAGACAGGTGACTCTCACCTGCTCTGCAAACAAGAGCTGCCTCTTCTGCATCCAATGGTTCTATTTTACCCACATCGGAGACCTCCAAAACGTTGGGTGGTCACACTCCACCTCCTCTTACAAGGGAATTATGAGAGGGCTTTGGAAAACAGCTGTTCTCCAAGCCATACACTTAATCCAAACATCAGGAGGAACAGGAAAGAGTCTCTCATATCTGGGTTAGAAGCTGGGGCAGGCTGAATTCTAAGATGGCCACCAATGTTGCATGCCCTCGAATGATCTCCTCCCCTTGAGCATGGGTAGAACCTGTGAATATGATGAGATATCACTTATGATTGTGCTGTCATACAATAAAGGTGAAGAGATTTGCAGGTGTTATTAATGGCCCTAATCAGTTGAGTTAGACAAAAGTGAGACTAGCCTAGGGTGGGCCTGGCTTCATCAGGTGAGTGCTTTAAGGGGGGTTTAGACTATTCCTGTGCTCAGGGACTGGAAGAAGTAGGAGTGTCTCTGTCTCTGTCTCTGTCTCTGTCTCTCTCTCTCTCCCCCTCCCTCCCTCCCCCCCCCCAGTGTGTGTGTGTATATATGTTTGTGTGTGTATGTCTCTCTCTTTCGCTCTCTCCATTGCTGGTTCTAAACAGGAATCCTTTATGAGTTCTACAGCTGCAAGGAAATGAATTCTAACAACCACCACATGAGTTTGGAAAAGCACCTGAGACCCAGATGAGACCCTAGTCCCGGCTGACAGCTGGAGGGCAGCCTTCTGAGACCCTGAGCAGAGAACCCAGCTAAGCCATTACCGGACTCGTAACTCACAAAATGTGTGCAACAACAAACAGGTGTCAGCCACTAAGTTTGGGGTAATTTGTTATGCAGCAACAAAGAGCTAATACACCAGCTCGGAGCCAACAATCCCTAAAGAGTCAAGGGAATGATGTCACTGGTTCCAAAATGAGGAGGTAGCGCTAGGCATTCCCCTATGTGGGCCTCCTTTAGTAATAATAACACAGAAAAGACTTCAAAACCTAGCTGGCCCATTTCCTTTACCTGCCATTCTCTTTTAAAAAAAAAAAACAAAAACAAAAAAACAAAACACTGAAGACCAACATGGGCACACTGGGCTGACTTGATCACAGCTTGGTTAGGAAAGCTTTCTCTAAGACAGTGGTTCTCAACCTTGGCTGCACATGAGAATCACCTGGGAATCTTTTTAAAATCCTGATTTCTGGGCCTCATCCTCCGGACTTTCTGTTTCTTTGTTACTAATGTTGTGGCCGCACCTCATAACAAAGAAACAGAATTTCTGGAGGATGAGGCCCACAAATCAGGATTTTAAAAAGATTCCCACTGATTCTATGTGCTGCTCTAAGAGTTAAGGAAAAGAGGACTCTCAGCACAGGAGAAACAAGTTTCTCTTTGAGAAAAATAAAATGTTTTCGAAAGAAACATTTGAGTCTCAAACCTAAAAAAAAAACAGCTTCAGCCAAGAAGAAACTCCCACCATTTGGCATTTGCAGGAGCTAGAAGAGAGAAGATGCAGAAGGGAGCTGTTCTGGGCGTGCAAATCTCTGACAGGTGTGCAAGACATAACCCCCCTCCTCCCCCCGTGTCAAGTCTTCCCAGCCCAGACCCCGAATGGGTGTTCATGCAAAAGTGAACATGTGCCTGGCAGTGGGAGAGGGGTCTCAACATTGTGGGACAGTATTTAAGTGCTAAACTGGCGGTTGCCGGATTTAAGTGGTAACCTTTGGGGTGGGGGGAACCTTCTTTCTGCCAAGGCCCATTTGGATATTTATATCATTCGTGGGTCATACGAAATTACCAATTAAAAATCAGCCTCTATATCTGGTCAAACATTTAATTAACTCACCCCTAATGCCTTGGCAGGGCCAGACCAAATGATTTGCGGGCCTCATACGACCTGGGGGCCGAACTTTCCCCACCCCTGGTAAAGCCAGTTTGATCAGGAGATGCTTCTGGTCCAGAAATTACTGTACTTATATGGTTACCCAATGCTGTCAAGATAAAAACCTGAATTACTGAGGAAGGCCTACATGGCCCCCCAGTTCCTCATCCACCCACCTCTGCACCCTCATCTCTCACTGCTCCCAGTCTGCCCTCTGTCCGGCAGACACGCCAAACTCTCCCCGCAGCTGCTTCTGCTTCATGCCCTTCTCCGCTGAGTCCCCTCCTGTGATGTGTCGCTGGAAGAAAAGCCTTCCTGGAACCTCCCACCAAGGTCATTAGGACCTCATTTAGGATCCCTATTTTTAGGAAACGAGAAAAAAGGAGATATGACAAATATGCCTCCCGAGAAGAATATTTCAACGTCCTGGCAAAAGAAGCTCATTTCAGGATTAGATGTTGTGCGCGTGCCTCACAGGACATCTTCATCTTCGCAGATGTCACCTCCTCTAGGGAGGTTTACGTAATCGCCGCTCATTAGGAATTAATCTCTCCCTCATCTGACTTCTCCGGAGACCGCCTTGGATCTCTCAGGCACTTTTCTCCCAAGCCTTCGTCACCAGCTGATGCATTATACATTTACACGTTTATTTGCTGCCTGCAACCTCTGAAATGGAAGCGCCTCAGGGCAAGGACTTGGATTTGGCTCCGTGCTCTATCTCTAGGACCTGGGTCAGAACGCAGCATGTAGGGGACACTCAATGAATATGTCGCACAAATGATAGGAGGAGGAGGAACCGATGTCTTGCTAGTGCTTCCGATGCACCGGGAACTTCTAGTGCTGCATGTACATTCACTCATTTAATCTATGCAACAGCTTTGTGAGCTGGGCTCTGCTTCAGCCCCGAGGAAGAAGCAGAGGCAGGAAGCATTGCGGTCACCAGCGCTCTCATACAGCCAGTGAGTTAGAGAGTAAGGATTCAAACTCGGGCAGTCTGACCCCAACGTTTACGCTCCTAACCACAACACTAGAATGAGTGAGTGAGTGAATGAATGAATGAATGAATGATGAGTGAGTGAGTGAGTGAGTGAATGAATGAATGAATGAATGAAGAACTTGGTGTCTATCACATCCTGTAAATGGAATGCTGGATATTATGTGAAGGGATGTGCTTATCTGTTCCCCGATGTCTTCTGGAATGTTTTAGCCTCTACATGAAGTGAAATCCTATGCCTTGCAAACAGTAGGCACTTAGGAAGTATTGTTTAAGTTAGATCACCACAATTAGTGCTTCCAGATATTCTAAGTACCTTTTCGTGCAAATCCCCAGCTTTCCTTCATAACATCTACACATCTGATTGCAATGTCGCTGGTCCCTAGCTGGAGTTTTTTCACAATCAGCAAACCAAAGCCACCATTCTCCCAGTGACACTGCCATCTGTTTCTGGGCCACGAGAGCGTTCAATACACATTGATAACGGCTTTGGAGGAACAATGATTCTGAAAGAAACCATCCGAATCCTCTCCTTCCCCCAGGAGGGTAAGCAAAGCTGCAAACATGAAGACATCTGTGGCAAAACCAGCTGCTTCCTGGCCAGACTGAACTGCAAGTGAGCAAATCCCACCATCTTTGCTGGTTCCGAAGCAGCTGCAAAGTCTGGTGGGTCCCCAGGAGAAGCTACACCATACAAAGGGGAGGAGCGGCTCAGAAGAGGAGGGAAGCAGAGAGAAAAAAATCTGGCTCCATATCTACCTGGGACAATCTGTTTGCTCAACAGCAGAGAGGCCTGTGTACCAAAGACCAGGCAGGCAACGCGTGGGCATATGCCACTCCTGGGTTAATCCGCGGACCGCGGGGAAAAGCAGGCAGCGCTGCGAGGCTGCTGAGCTCTAAAAATACCCAGCACATTCCCACCATGGCAGGAATGGTAAGCTCTTAGCAAACAGGAATCCTGCCAAACAAACGCCTAGCTGGGCACTCCAGAATGAGTCTCAAGACCAGAGACTGTGAAAACGTGGACTCCAGCTAGGAAAGTGGCTTTCTCTTGAGCATTATCACAGATTGATGAAGCTTTAAGAGACTGGTGTGTTTGGATTGTCCTGAGCTGGAGTGGGGAGAAGAGGAGAGGAGGAGCTTGCTGCTGCTATCCGGGGAAGCCAGTCTAATGCAGTGGTTACAGCCACCGGCTCTGGAGTCAGACCTGAGTCCTCTTTAATGTCAATCCTAGATCCATCGCATAATAATTATGCAGCACTGGGGCAGAGAGGGGGGTCATTTCTCAGTTTCCTCATCTGTGAAGAGGGAAAAATAATCACCTCCATCTACCTCACTGATTTTTATAAGAATTTTAATAGGTTACATTCTTTTTCAAATATTCACCGCCCCTCTCTGCCAGATCCCTCCACACTGGGCAACTGGAGTCCCCTCTGATGTCAGGCTCAGAGCCAGTGGAGTGTGAGTGGCAGCCATGTGTGCCACTTCCAAGATGAACCGTTATGACTCATCTCATGTCTTCATGTTATTCTCTTTGCTCTGGGAGTAGCGATGACCCAGATAGGGCTGCTCCTTCAAACTGAGTTCTGGCTGTAGGACATGAAGCCGAGCCACAAACTAACCTAACATGAGACATGAGCAAGAAATGAACCTTTGATTTGCAATCCACATAGATTTTGGAGTTGTTTGTTACTGCAGCATAAATAAGCTTAAATGGACTGATACAAAGATTCAATGAGATAATCTATAGAACACACTCAACACATACTGGCATTTTCTAAGCACTTGATAAAGTTTACTTACTATTACTAATATCAACATCATCATCAATGGTCTCACCATATTGTTTTGTGCGTGAGGGGGAGTTTTTTTGTGTGTGATGGGGTGTTTTTTGTTTGTTTGTTGTTGTTTTTTTTTTTGCTTCCCAGCATCAAACCCACAACCTGGGTATGTGTCCTGACTGGGAATTGAACTCACAACTTTCTGGTTCCAGGATGACGCTCCAACCAAATGAGCCATGCTGGCCAGGGCTGGTCTCACCCTTTTGGAGAGAGCATATGCCTCACTAAGAAACTAATAAAAGCTTTGGAGCCTCTCCCTTGAGAAATTGCATTCAGACACAATTATGCATCCAACTACAGGTGGCTCAGACATCCCAGGTTCGAAGCTCCGGATAGAGTCCAGGTTGGGAGTTCATCTTATCATCATCTTGAGACAGATTCCCTAAACATCAGCATGGAAGCTGCCTCCCTTGACTCTCTGAGGTCATGTCAAGTACCTGTGTGCACAGACTGGGATAAAATATTTCCAAATCATATATACGATGAAGAACTTGTAGCAATAATAAATTAAGAACTCTTACAGCTCTATCCTAAGAAAGCAGACAACTTAAAAGATTTCATAGATATCTCACCAAAGATGACCTACACATGGCTAATTATGCACATGGAAGATGCTCATATTATAAGTCATTAGAGAAATGAACTTTAAAACCACAATGAGATACCATGTACATACTCACCAGAAAGATTTAATAAAGAAGACAAGTATTGGCAAAAATATGGAAAAACTGAAATGCTCAGACATTGCTAAATGTTGCAGCCACTTTGGAAAACAATTAGGCAATTTCAACGAAGGTATCTACCGAAGAGAAACTAGAACATGCATGCACACAAATGCTTGTTGTACATGAATGTTCATTGGAGTAGTATTTATAATAGAAAAAAAGCTACCCAAATACCCATCCTCTGGTGAATGTACATAGTGTTCAACGCCCAATGAAATATTATTTGGCAGTAGAAAAGCATCAGCCAGTGACACCGGATGCAACAAGGGTTAATCTCAAAAACATGCGAGGCTAAAGAAGCCAACTACATATTGTATGGCTCCACTTGTGTCCAGAAGAGTCCAGAAGAAGCAAATCTATGCGCAGAGAAAGCTAGTCAGTGGGTGCCAGGGGCTAGGCGTGCAAGGAATGATGACTGCACACAGGCTGGAGGGGATTTTGCAGGGGTGATGAACATGTTCTAAAACTGCCTTGTGGTTGTTGCGAAAAAAATCTGTAAATTTATGAAAAAAATCACTGAATTCACAATGAGTAAATTTTATGATTTGTAAATTAGACCTCAATAAAGCCGTGAAAATAGAGAAAGTCATTAGGCCCCCACTAGCCCTCGCAATAGTCTCATCAGCAGTGTGGCTTGCTGTACCACCAACCTTGTCCTTTCTGCAAGAGGCAGGAGAGTTTAGTCAGAGGAGGGACAGGTTCTAACCTCTTTCTCTCCAAATAATCCTACCCAAACAATGTTGAGGAAGCATTAAAAAAAGTGACACAAACAGCACAATAGCATCAGCACAAAGAGTTACTCGCATATATTTTTAATCTCTTCAGTTCTAGGAAGGGCATCTTGTTCCAGTCCAGAGAAAATCAGTCTTTACGCTGAATAATAAACGAGCATTTCAGCAGAAAGACAACATCAGGTGAGATCTGCCTGAGTGAGCAGCTAGACCGCAGGGGCAGCAGCGCCTCCAAGTCTCTCCAGGGTGACCAGGAGCCCCTGGATGGAGAGACTGTCGTGTCTTCAAGAACCTAGTAAGTCCCCTCTTCTCAAGAATGTCTGGACAAAAGGAAGCCTCCTTTGTCTGATAAAATAACTTCGCAGCTCCAAAGGGACCACTAGAAATGGGCAGTTTTTTCTCTCAAAGATTTGGCCTTTGATAATAATAACTCTTAGTAACTGCCTACCACGTTCCAACCACTTGATATATATTAACTAATTTAATGCTCATCACAACCCTCTGAGTTCAGTTCTATTTCATTCCCTTTTTACAGATGAGGAAACTAGAACACAGAGAGGTCAAGTGATTGCCCACGATCACACAGCAAGTTAGTATAATGGAGCTAAGATCCAAATCAGGCAGATAATTCTAGAGTCACTTCTCTTAGGCCTCCACCTCTTAGTCTCAGTAGATTTCAAGGACTGAGAAAACTGTGAGTAATTTTTAATACCTCCTCTTACCCTGCAAAGACCCAGAGGAAGACAACAAATGGAGCCAGGAGTTAGAGTATCTTCCCACTGCAGCCTGTGGGCCCAATGGTAAATGTATTCTTTTTTCCTGCCTGGTCTTGAAAAGGATCAACTGTCAGAAAATCTCAGCGACCAGAGGCGTGTGGCAGCCGTCTGCCCTGTTTCTCAGCAGGTTTCCCATCCACTGGACCTCTGCCTTCCGCCCTGTGTGATGGAAGAGGCCCATGCATCCAGCTAAAATTCAACATCACTCTTCCACTGGCCACAGGGTGCTGGCACCCGAACCCCAGCGCCTGTATTAAATCAGATGGCATCAGCTGGCTTTATATATAAGACCTACAATTTCTGGCTATTATAGGGGATTCTCTAGCAGTCAAAATAAAGGGGTGAATCCTTTTTTGGTAGATCGAATTTTCAGCCTAATTCTTAACTTCTTGTTGCATCCCTGTTATGTGACTCAGTGGTCCCATTTACTAAAGGAGCCAGGAAGGCATGTATCCCACCCTCTTTACTTCTGGTTTGATCACATGACTTGGTCTAGTCAATAGAAGGAGGCTGAAGTGGCAGTGTGCCGGTTCTGAGACTAGGCCTTCAGAGACTTTGTGTGGTTCTGCCTGTTCTCTGAAATCCCAATTATTATCACAAGGGGAATTTTTTCCCAGACAGCCAGTGACTTTTCCGCCTCAGTCACAACACACACACACCAGCGCAGCCCTGAGTCCGAAGCTCATGGAGGATCTAAGCCCGGCCATATCCATAGCTGGAAGCACCAAGGAGCTTGCCCAGCCAAGATCAGCCCACTCCCCTCGACCCACAGGTGTGTGAGTGATGATAGGTAATTATTGCTGCAGCCACTGATTCAGCGCGGTCTGCTATGCAGCGATAGTTAACCAATATGCTTTGTTACACTGTGGCTTTCGCTCGTGGGGTCCAAGCTCCAGGGAACGGATGGTCCTGAGGAGCTCTGACCAAGACATCCTCATACAGCTCGTGTAGTTTGGTTTGTCTCCTTTTTAAAATGAGAAACGTGGCCCAAAGGTGAGAGCCTGTGTGTCACCCGGTGAGCAAATGCCAAGGAAAAGCCATGTGAGCATAAAGCAGGAGGCAGCCATGGCAAACGAGGAAGGAAGCTCTCACCAGAACCCAACCATGTTGGCACCCTGGTCCCAGACTTCCAGCCTCCACAACTGTAAAACACAGCTGTAAAAATCCCACCCAGCCTATGGGATTTTGTCATGGCAGCTCAAACTCACTAAGATGGGAACAGTCAAAACAAACAACCAACCAACCACGAGAGCCAGTTTGAAAAGGTGATTGGGACGATCTAAACACAGATATCAATAATGACAGCCCACTGCCGAAAATGAAGAGTTGTGAGCACATACTGATGTAAGTAAATGAAGGAAGATAACGAATGATAGAGTCAGAAAACATCAGTGGATCCTAAAGCCACTGAGCAAAACCAGAATGAGGAGCAGGAAATGCACACAGTCTCAGCACATCTCCCTACAAGTTACTTCATGACAAAATGAAGATCACCGACATCAGGACCAAGAGACATCCTGTGCCTCCCGAGCAACAATAGTTGTCACTGAAGTGACATTCCTGCCAAAACTGTGTGAAGGAAATGGGGCAAAATGTAAACAATTGGTGAACCCGGGTAAAGGGTCTATAGGAGTTCTTTTTACTATTCTTTCAACTTTTCTGCACTTGATTTAATAAAAACATAGGTTTTTTTAAATGTATGTTTTTACTGATTTTTTACAGAGAGGAAGATAGAGGGATAGAGAGTTAGAAACATCGATGAGAGAGAAACATCAATCAGCTGCCTCCTGCACACTCCCTACTGGGGATGTGCCTGCAACCAAGGTACATGCCCTGGACCGGAATCGAACCTGGGGACCTCTTAGTCTGCAGGCTGACGCTCTATCCACTGAGCCAAACCCGTTAGGGCACATAGTTGTTTTTTTTTTAAATATATGGGTCCAGGTTCCATTCCAGAATAATAAAATCAGATTCACTGGTTTTACTCATTTCAGCTGTTCAAGCTCCCCGGGTGATTCCAATGGTCTTTCTGGATTGAGAATTCTCAGGGGCCTCAGAGGATTATTAGACTCTGACGCTCTCTGGTCTGGCACACATCAAGGCCAATGGTGTGTGGCTCACGATCCAGGCCCCAACCAGCAGCAGCAGAGCCAGGGAACTTGTGAGAAACGGACATCGTGGGAACCTAGTGAATCAGACGCTCTGGAGGCAGGAGCAATCTGTACTTGAAGAGCATGTTCGAGGGGGCCATTCTGCCCACTGAACTTGGGGAATCAATTATAACTGCTCCTCAATTATTTTGAAGGTGGCTAATAGTGTTCCTCTTTTCCTTTTTAGTTTATTTTAATTGTGGTAAAGAA
>PVJC01038979.1:0-16499 GCA_004026665.1 Murina feae | reverse complement strand
ATATTGCTGCATGTACCGGATAAACTTCTGTGTTCCTTGGATAGCAGTGGCAGAGGTGTTATACATGAGAGTGAGCATGGAGCTGAACCACTTAGGTTTCAATCTTGATTCTGCCTTTAACTAACTATAACTTTGAACAACTTCCTAACTTTTCAAACGTTAAACTAGAGATAATTCCTACCTCATAAACCACTTTTGTGAACAAAATAACTGATGTACAACACTTGTTCATAATAGATGCTCAATAACTACTAGTTCTCTCACCATAAAAAATAGCCATCCTAGTAATCTACACTATTTGGGTTGTTTGCTAGACCTAGAAATACTTTTTTTTTTTTTAAGAATTAGAGAAATTTGCCTTGACTGGTTTGGCTCAGTGGATAGAGTGTCGGCCTGTGGACTGAAAGGTCCCAGGTTCGATTCCGGTCAAGGGCATGTACCTTGGTTGCGGGCACATCCCCAGTGGGGTGTGTGCAGGAGGCAGCTGATCGATGTTTCTCTCTCATCGATGTTTCTAGCTCTCTGTCTCTCTCCCTTCCTCTCTGTGAAAAATCAGTGAAGTATATATATATATTTTTTTAAAAAGAAGAATTGGAGAAAATTGACTCATTTCATTTCCTCAATTTGCAGATGAAGAAATTGCAGTCTTTATCTAGAGAGGAAAACAACTTGCCCAGGAGTGCAGAGCTTACTGGAGGCAGTATCGAACTAGAAATATTTTCCCCAAACATCCAGTTTCTCTCGAGTGTTTAACTGAAAGATTTTATAAGTTGTCCATATATCCCTGCTATTCCTACTTATAGCACCAAGAGGCTGATGGCTAACCGCGATCCTGTGTTCTCTCTGCTAGTTGCATGCCTTGGGAAAGCTTGCTGGAACCAGATTGGCCGAATTAAAAGCCAAGTACACCTTCCTGCACGACACTCTTATAAGGTATGCTGCTTGCTTAGTAAAAGATGTGGGGACACCTTCAGTCCTATGTATATTTTTACTTATGATGGGACCTGTCTTATTTTGCATTCCCCTCAAAAGCGGATGCGGAGGCAGGAATTAGTACTTTGAGAAGTGACACCAGAAATCGTGAGAGAGTGGGGAAGTGAGACGGGGAAGGGAGGAATCCAGCTGGTGATGCGTTAATCTCCGGATTAACCCTGTGGCACCTGGGGCTCTGTCTCGCTGAGTTAACACTGTGTGTGACTGTGTAGAACACACATCAGAACTCTCCACCGATGGGCAAGGGTATTTGCCCGCCCCTCTCAGATTAAGGATTGCTGCTAGGAAGATGAGCTCCTGGCACATCTAGCTTGCTCCTATGGCCGGAGAAGTTTCTCAGGCAGAAGCACACAGGTGCTGTTGATATGTATGAGGGTGTGCCAAGGGATTTGGGTGGGACACTGACATTCTCCCTTCCCCCCACCTCCTGCTGCACAGCCTTGCATAATGTCTCCATCAAAAGCCAAGGAGAGGCAGCAATGGACAGAAACTCCATTCCCCAGCCATCCTCTCCCTCAGTCTCCAACCATTGCCCCTACTTCCTTTCTTGCTCAGTCATTTCTCCACTCTCAGGATGAGAGCACGAGTGAACGACTAGGAGAGCAGAGCTGCATCCCTATGCACCCCTCATTTTCACCCTGCCCCATACTTCTCAGCTCCAGGACGCCCCTAACCACACTCCAGAGCCCTCAGCTTTGGTTCCTCCTCCTCCGCTTCCTCATCCCCAAGCTAAATCCTCACATTCATCGCTAAGTGGAGGCTCCACTTCCCACAATTAGTCCTGCCTGCCAGTGTGCACATGTAGTTCTCAAGACTCAGGAACTTAGAGGATTTAGATGGAAAGTCTGGGGTCATCTTTCCCAACACACTGACCATTGCGTAGCTAGGAGAAGACTCCGTGCAGTTCTGTGGCATCTCTCTGAACCTCTTTGCAGATGCAAGGACTATTGCCACACCCTCACCTCTTAATAGCTCTAATCCAGAGCCCTGCAGAGCTTTGCTGGTGCTGGCGTGGCTTCCTCATTGCTTGGCCCACAGCTCAGGTCCCTGGGCCCCAGTGACAGATAGCAAGGCAGGACCAAGGCTATGGCGTTCTTTCTTCCTACTTCCCAGTTGTGTTGCAAAATCATTACTCTCCTCTGCCACCCACACGTTAATTCCTCTTGACCCCTTAGTTCTGTTTTCCTTTTTGTCATTATGAACACCCAGCGCTCTCTCCCACCCCTACTGCCTGGTGGGCGAGGAAGGCGTGATGGAGCAGGGCAGATAGAGGCTGGAAATGCTGGACTGAAACTGATGAGTATTCCCGAGAAGCTATGCTGTAAGAGCCATTAAAGTCTCTTCTGCTGACACTATCTTTCAAGTCCATGTGGCTAAATGGCCATTTGTATTCTGGCTGGAACCCTAACTGCCTCGTCCTCCTCCTTCCTGGGAGAAAGCAGGCCCTGTGTGTCCTCATGACGTGACTCTGTTCTTGTGGGACGCAGCACACAGGACTCAGAGGTCCACCTGCTCCAGAACGCCAAGCGGTTCACTGAGCGGATCCAGCAGCAGCGGTTCCACCTGCAGCAAGCTGACAACTTCCCAGAGGCCTTCTCCACCGACGTCTCCAAGATGAGAGAACAGCTCCTCAAGTATCAAAACGAATACAACGCTGTGAAGGAGAGAGAGTACCACAACCAGTACAGGCTGAATAGGTAAGTGCTCAGTTCTCTCAAGCACTGAAGACAGATGCGAGCCAGTCTCCACATAAACAAAAATCGACTAAGCTAGGAATTTCAGGTGCAGTGAGCACGAGCTAGCAATGCTCACATGATCACAAGCCCATCTCTGTCCTTGATTCCCGAGAACAGTCAGTCCCTGAATGATAAGGTTACACAACTTCTAGCAAGAGCTGAGGTGACAGGGAGACGCTCTCAGGAAAAGGAGTTCCCCGCTGTTTCCCGTGTGTCAGGGAAGCCTCCAGCTTTGGGAGCTGCAGCCAAAGAACACGCTCCCGAGAGCCAGGACTGGTGCTCGCTGTCCCTCCGCGGCCCTGGCCCGGGCCCCTGAGTCTGTTTGCAGCACGAGACCATGTGTCTGCAACGGCGAGTGCCTCCGCCACACACTTTCCAGACAAGCCTACCTGAGCTGCGAGTCTTACCTGACTAGTCTTCTAACATCAGCACTCAGAACACACATTCAACCTCATTCCCCATTATTAAACTATTCCTGAGGATCAAGGAAGACAGTTACTTCCTTTTCGAAGACACATTTACTTATCCAGATCTCCAGGATGTCATTCAGTGAACTACAGCAGAAATGTATTACGAGAAGGGCTGATGTTATTTCCAACATCTTTACTAACATTCTGTCTGTGAGTAGCACGTCAGCGGGAGAGTTTGTTCAGCAAATCCCACTATTTAAAGTGAATTTCAAAACGAGTGCAATCCAGGTTTTGTGCTGCGGTGTGCTGTGCCTGGGTACTGGAGAGAAAGCCAAACCGTCTCTCCTAGAATTGGTTACCATTTAAGGTGGCACAGCGTTCTCTGGCTCTTTTTAAGAGGTAAATTTCTGACCAAGGGGATGTAATTCAGTCCTGCTGATGGATAAGCAAATGACTTGAGTGACCTCCTGGGGACCTTGCAAATCCTGGGTTTTGAATCCTCTCTTGGGGGCCTATTTTTTTCAGCTGGGGGCGGGGTGAAGAAGGCTAGCTTAATCAGGGGAATTGTATTCAGGAGGAAACATTTGAGTGTTCTCTTTTGTCTTTCAGTCTAACCAGTTTCAGACTCACCAGTGCAATCTATAAAAAGAAAGCCTAGCTATTTCTGTGCTCTGTAAGCACCCTTTCAGTTGAAAAAATAATGAAATTAAAACAATTGGTGGTTGTTCATTAGTATTGAAAATATGAATGCTTGACCTTTCCATGAAAGGGTAAGAAGAACATAAGTCACTTGATATTTAAGTTGTTTAAAATTTCCGAGTATTTCTGCCAAGGGGGAAAAAACACAACAACCAGAACCCTTGCCTTTTAGGTATAGACAGGCAAATTGTTCATTGAGCTACTTGGGACAGGGAGGGACCGTGCACACTGACCAACAGTGAATAAGAACATTCAAAACGCACATTTGCAAAACTGCTTAGTGTGTATTCTTTTTGGATTTGTAATGCATGATACTTTAGCTTCAGCAGACTCCTTTGCATTCTCAAATGTTAGCAGCTCCAAGAAGTAACAAGTGTATTTTCATAAAAATAACAGTGATATTGAAAGAAATAGCAAGAAAGAATAACAGACTGTGTATTTCATGGGCCTCACATATTTAGTATTAGATGGTACCAAAACAAATTCAGTCAACACTCTTTCCCTGGGAAAAAAAGTAGATATTTCCATCCCCACAGGAAAATAAGCCAGTTAGAATCAATTCATCCAAATATACAGATGGTATTTTTCACATCGGTACAACAAACCCTCATTTTATTCAGGGTCTAAATTATAGAAACCCAAATAACTAGCACTTCTCAACCCCAACATCTGTAGGAATTTCTGAACCACTGGCAATAACTAGGAATAATATACTGTTCAAAATATGCTATCGAGAAAGGATTTAACTCTATATTTTGGTTGATTTGTTCATGTTTTCACATAATGTAAATTATTTAATAAATGCTAATAGTAAATATAATTACGTGGTCAGTTAATAATGAAATCTGTCTTAATGCGTAGTTTTGGTTTGGAGATTAATACTTATTGATGACCTCTTGATAAATATGCAGTTCAGGACATAATATGTAACCTACTTAAATAAGTTAAATGAAGTAATTTAACTTCATTATAAGTAAATAATGAAGTAATTAAATAAACATAATTTATGTTCATACTTTATTTGGAAACTAGAACTCATTTTCTTTCTAGAAACTTTCCCTGAAAAGATTTTCCAATATTCTTTTCAACATTTTCCTTGCCTTCCCTTTACCTTTTTTTCCCTTCTTCTCTGCTTTCTAATAATTCCTAAGATTTGGAAAGCACTTAAATTGAGTCTCTCATACTAAATCGGATGCAGTCTGGAAAGTGCCCATCAGCTGGGGAAGGAAGACCATGGCCCACGCTGTCTGTGGCAGGAGAGGACGCGGCCAGGGGGGGCACTGTGCTGCCCATGTGCGGGACTCTCCCCACGTGGTCCCGGCCTTCATGACTATTTGCCTCCCCATAGCTGGTCCCTGTGGGTGCTCCCCCAGAGTGTAGTAGCTATTTTCCATTCTTACTCCAGTAGTGACAGCAACGTGGGAACCGAAACAAATAGATCCCATAAGAAGGAAACAGGAATTATTTTAGCACTGCATCTGGCACCCCAGCAACTTAGAATATGACAGAGGGGCATACAGGTCATCAGGATTAGCCGCAAAGAAAACTCACAGCTGGAACAGATTTCACCTCTGCACTTAAAAATCTTTCCTGGCTTGATCCCCAGTGCGGAGTGTACTGGAGGCAATCAATGATTCTCTCTCGTCATTGATGTTTCTATCTCTCTCTCCCTCTCCCTTCCTCTCTGAAATCAATATATATATATATAAATCTTGCCTGCCTGCCTGCTCTGTGGCAACCAAGAACAGAACCAGCTTAGCACAGGTTTTGTAGTGTAGTCCTCACAACCAAAGGAGAAACACCTGAGATCCAACCCTAATGATCCTGATTCCTTGCTAAGCCTTCCCACCGAAAGTGATATTTGAATTTTTTACAAGCTTCCTATGTGGTCCTGATTCATGTCAGAGATTGAGAACTGTTGGTCCCAAAAGTGGTTCTCAGCCCTGACTACATGTGCAAATCACCTGAGTCTCCTCCCAGTGACTACTCAGTCTCTGCTTCAGCACCTCGGTGACAGGACCACAGCAGCCAGCCCAGCTCTGGGCAGCCTGCCTCTCAGAGAAATCTACCTTCTTGCAACCTCCACTCATTGGGCTGGTTCTGCTCCTGGTGGTGAATAATGCCTCTTGCACTTGGCAGGGTTCCTGCATTGTCCATTCACCCAAGTCCTTCAAGCCAAAAACCTTTGATGACATGGTTTTAGTTAGGACTTTCTTGCTGCAGAAAAGAAATCCTGAGGAGCTTTGACACTGAAGCACCTCTTAGTCAGGAGAACTAAAAATGTCAACAGGTTTCCATTTTAATGTCAGTTTAAAAGGTTAAGAGATAACAAATATCAAGAGTCACACAAAAATTTGTTAATCCCCACAATGCCATGCAAAAATGAGAATCCAAAAGGAGAAAAAAAGATATTCTGTATAAATATATTTATTACACTATCTATAATAATAAACGGGTAATATGCTAATTAAACCAGACATCGTTCCAGACGAAGCTGGGGCCAGAGCAAAGCCTAGGTCCCAGGTGCCTGAGGGAAGCCAGTGCCAGCAGCTGGAGGAAGGAAGGCCTACTCTTGCACGGATTTCCATGCATCGGGCCTCTAGTTATTTATAAAAGTGAAAAATTGAAAGTAACCTATGAACTGTGTCCAGCACAGCCAAGGTGAACCTGAGGAGGGGCAGTGAAGGATTAAAGAAGACAGACAAGAGAATACAGTTGGTGCCAGGTAGGATCACTGCCCGATTGAGGAAGCAGTGACACCCCGTAAGCCAGAGCTTTATTTTATAGTCAGATCACACAAACCAAAACAAGGGACTGTGGTCAACATGTTTACAATATTCTTGCGTGTTTCAAATCTATTTCCTTACTCAAGCCTTGTTTTGGCAGCACTTGCTGCACCTCCCACAGCCCATTAGCTGCCTAGGAGCAAGGGAGAACTATAAGGTCAAGCTTAATTGTGCTAGGAGGGCTCTGCCCCCCAAGCTGGGACTTGTGTGTGGCTCTGCCATAGGTCAGTCAGAGGCGTGACCCTTTAGCCGCTCCCTACAAATCTAAATTCTAAGAAATAATGGAATGTTAAAATAATAATGTATTCCAGAGGCAGCTTGGTACTGAAAAGCCCAGTGAAGTCAGATAGGAATGGGTTTGAATGTTAGTTCAGCCAGGACCGTGTGACTTTGCAATGGTGCTGAACTCCTCACTTTCTTCATTTGTGCAATGAAGATAATAATACTTATTAGCAAGGTTCTGAAGTTTAGAAATCATACCTGTACCTGCATATAACGGCTTCAGTAAAAGATAACATTTACAATTATTTTATTATGGTATATTCACCCACTAGAAAACCTTGAAACTATGGCTATTAAATTAATTATGAAGTCTGTTTTGCAATTGGGAAACTATTTTAATTACATGTTGGGATGTTGGGTCAAAATGGATTCAATCATATATACAGATTTAATATAATTTTATTAAAAGGTACTAAAAGGAACATGATATGAATATGTTAATTAAATATAATATTAAAAATCTTTAATTTTTAGATATGAAAGATCTAAATATTAGATCTTTATTAGATTCATTTGAAAGATATTAAAGTAATATTAAAGATGATGAAAGGAAAATAAAAAAGATCAACGGGTGTGATCGGGTGGGATTATGAATGATAATACAGTTGACCCCTGAACGATGTGACAGGAGGCTGGGGCACTGATCTGGCCCCCACCCCCAGCCAAAATCTTCATATAACTTTTGACTTCCCCCCAAATTAACTACTAATAGCCTACTGTTGACCAGAAGCTTTACCAATAAATAACATAAACAGTTAATGAACACATATTTTGTACATTATATGCTATATTCTTACAATAAAGTAAGCTAAAGAAAAGAAAATGTTATTAAGAAAATCATAAGAAAGAGAAAATACATTTACAGTATTTCTTGAAAAAATCTGCATATAAATGGACCTGCCCAATTCAAACTTGTGTTGTTCAACAATTAACTGTATTTCTCTATAAATACAAAAACACATTTTTTCCAAAGGACAAAAGTCCATCATTGTTTCTTAATAAAAAAAAGAACAAAATTAATACATAAGTATAATTAGATAAAACGTCCCTAAATAATTAGCCATTTTATGTTTGTTTAAAGAAAAGATTGTAAATTGACTTGTGAGAGAGCTTCTTTGTCACCATTTTGAAACTCAAGCACAGGAAGGTTGCCTTTACAACCAAAATATGGCAGCACACTACTGCCCCCACGTGGAAGGATGGGTGAGGCGTAGGATCAATAGCTTGGAAGTAGTATGCAAGCTCTAAAAGCAAAGACAGAAGTATTCAAAGGTCTGAAAAATTCAGCTCTAGCTTGTGGCCAAGACAGCTAACTTATATTAAATTCCATGTGGCACATACTGATTACAATAACCTAAGTTTACATTATTGCAAATAAAACTTCATAAAAATAACACCTGGTGTGCCTGCATCTTTAGCTCCATGTTACCAGACCTACTGGCTAGTAGTACCAGCTTATGTGATGGAACCAGTATAAGCTGATACAGGAATCCAGAAAGACGTTAGTTCATTGCAAATAATATAAGAAGAAATAGCCCAGAGCCTGGAAGGAGCCAGAGTCTAGGAAGAGGTCATGTTCCCAAGTACCTATATGCCATGAGGTAACTGCCCCAATAGGTTGTGTTGACACAGTGTTGTGGGAGGTCTCGAGGGCAGCACCTCCATGGGCCTGTGGGACTCGCTGAAGCCGTCATACAGAATGAACACTGGGCCTGGCAAACAAGCATTGGGAGTACACTGGGGAAAGGGAAGAAAAAGTTATTACTGCAGAAATAGCTAACTCTTTTGTCTTTGTCAAACCTCCTTTTTAATTTTTTTGCAGTTTACTAGAAGAAAAATCCCTCATAACAAAGGAATTTGAGAAGATCCCTAAGCCAGGAGTAAGTCTTTTATAGATGGTCTAGAGTTTGTTGAAACAGTTGGCTTCAAACATCATTTTTTATAAATATTAATAATGCATTGCCACAACTATACCCCAAACATTGGAAAGATCCAGAAGTCTTAACCACGGACAATACCGAAAGGAATATCTAAATAACTTCTAGAGTAAATATAGGTGGTGCCTATTCCAGGCTTTAGCTATTTGGCACCTAACTTAGGCTGTGTTTTGTTAGACAATATTTGCTTTGTTTCTAGAAGAAGAGAAAAGAATTCAGTGGTTGGCATTTTAAAACATTACTTTTGCTACAGCTATTACCCTTATTGTTTCCCAAACAGCTTACTACAAGAAATTTTTTATCAAGGAGATGTATCACTTATCTATTCCTGCATAACAAAACAACCCAAAACTTAATGGCTTAAAACAACAACCATTTCTTATTTTTCACAGTTCTGAATTCACCTGGTCTATGTTGGACCAGTCGGGACTGGGGGGCCCAGATGGCTTCATTCGTATGCCAGCCAGTTGGCAGGCTTGTTGGTTTAAGGTCACATGCCACTAGTGAGTCACATGGTGAAAGGGTCTCCAGCCTCAAAAAAGTGACAGGCTCAAGAGAGGGCAAACCCCAGCATGCAAGCACTTTTCAAGCCTATGCTTAAATCATTTTTGGAATATTTCATTGGTCAAAACAAGACACATGGCCAAGTGTAAAATCAAGGGGTAGAGAAATAGGCCCCACCTCTTCATGACAAAGATTTGCCGGAATAGGAGGAATTTGTGTCTAATTTTTGAAATCTATCATACAGAGTAAATAGAAAGATCATCACACTTAGTATGGCTTGCACCTTTTGAATGGTTATATTTCAAAAGCATATTGTTGGTGTTTTAATTACAAGATACAGAAACCTGTTTAGCATACAGCAAAATATAATTTTATATATATGAATATATATTACATACAGGGTGTCCCCAAAATGCTTACACACTTTAACAGCTGATAGCTTAATTTTGAAAATGAAATGTATTTTCATAAACACTGCCTTAAAATTATTCAAAGTGTGTGCATACATTTTTTGGAATACTCTATGTGTATATATTCAATTGGGAAACAAAGATTTATTATGAGTCTGGGGCGGAGGTTATTTTAGGAGAATGTGCATGAAATGGGAGAATATTAATAAGAAAGTGGGTGATTAGGAGTGCAAGAGTGTTTGAAATTCACATACAGACTCCCCTAATCTCATGTGGAACACAGGTTAACCAGAAGCCAGATAGTCAAAGATTATTTGCATCTGATTTTGTCAAAACACAAAGCTACTAAAAAATAGCCTCGAAGTTTTCACTAATACTTTTTGGTATAAGATAAAAATTAACTCAGAAAAAAGGAAACATTTGAAATATAGGAGGCCCTGTACGGTATGTCTCAGTGGATAGAGTGTCAGCCTGTGAACCAAAGGGTAGAGAGTTCAATTCCTGGTCAAGGGCACCTACAAAGGTTACAGGTTTGATACTCACCCCCGTCAGGTCACATGTGGGAGGCAACCAACCAATGTGCCTCTCTCACATTGAGGGCTCTCTCTCTAATGTGTGTGTGTGTGTGTGTGTGTGTGTGTGTGTATCCCTCCCTTCTTTAACTCCCTCTCTCCCTTCCACACACTCTCTTTCTAAAAAAAAAAAAAAAAAGGAAATAAAATATAGGAGGATAGAAAGAGCAACAGTAAAAAAAATGGCGAGTAAAATTATTTTTAATTTAATATTTAAGTAGACAAATGTTTGCTCAGACTCTAAATAACCTAATAATTTTCATGACTTTTAAAGGAAATGGAGAAGAAGATGCGAATACTGAAAGAAAGCACTGAAGAATTACGTAAAGAAGTAATACAGAAGAAATTAGAAATTAAAAATTTACGGGAAGATTTAACATTTAAGCAGAAGCAATTGCTAAAGGAGCAGAAGGAAGTAGAAGAACTGTTGGACTGTCAGATCAACCTAAAGGTGTGCTACTTACCATTCATAAATGTTCAGCCATTGTGCCTGTGTGGACATAAAAATGCATGGATGTCAAGTTTGACTGCATAGGTTTGACAAAGAGGTCTATCATCACACTAACACCTTTGGCCTTGTGAGTGAGCCAATCAAACTGAAGCTGGACTCTGGGGATTCACAAAAGTCTGTAGAGTGTCCGGTAGGATCATTGCAATTTGGAGTCCCGACCCGGGGACGGGCCTCTCTAGACTGCCAAGCATTTTTCGATACTAGAATTGTCACAAACGCAATCTCTTCCTTGAACAGGAACCAAATTTTCTAACCTCTTATGTCTATTTTTATCACCGTATCCTTGTCTGCTTGGTTCCACTCTATTTCCCTCTTATCATGCAACTGATGAGGGGCCTGTACTTATGTTTTAGGAGATAATTTACATTCTTTTTATTTTGAAGAACATGTAATAACTCTCCAAACAACTTAAGTAACCTAGAGTTATTTTAAAATAACATCTGGCACTCTTTGCTTAGTGTGACACACTTTGATCTCTTTTTTAAAAAAATATATTTTATTGATTTTTTACAGAGAGGAAGGGAGAGGGATAGAGAGTGAGAAACATCAATGAGAGAGAAACATTGATCAGCCGCTTCCTGCACATCTCCCCACTGGGGATGTGTCCACAACCAAGATACATGCCCTTGACCAGAATTGAACCTGGGACCTTTCAGTCCGCAGGCCGACACTCTATCCACTGAGCCAAACCAGTTAGGGCTGACATCTTTTTGCTTATGAGTCTTATGAGCCGAGATGTACCCAGCTGCTATCTGGAACTTGGGAACTCATCAGAGATGGGTTTATGAGGAACTCAGTGAAACTAAAGCTTCAGGCCCCTCACTTGCATGAATCTCTTCCAAAGCCCTCTACCTAATTCAGCGTTTGTAATTTTCTCCTCTTTTTCTGAAAGAACACATTTCCCCACCTCCCATCCCCCCCCCCAAATTGTACAAGTTTCAGCCTCTCAAAACGTGGATCTGCCCCAGGACTGAGCAGGATCCCAGAGAGAAATGCACACACTGCAGTGATGTGTTCCACCTCTGTGCACGTGTTATCCCTGGCCCCAAAGTCCGCTGTGACCTTCAGGCAGGAGGGGCTCTTCCATCACCCATGCCATGTACATAAGACTCTTGAGGCTAAAACTAAATGTTCCATGAACTCTCAGAGTATAGTGGAAAGTGGCATTAGACAAACTTAGCTTCTGATCTTGGCCTTGGTGTTTACTGGCTGTGCAACTTTGGGAAATTTTTTAGCTTCTCTGAGCACGAGTCTCAGGAAGGTTCCTAGAAACAGAGCTTAAGACAAGTATTCGTGGAGGGAAGGCTCTAAGGAGAATCTGATGAGGGTGTGAGGGAAGCAGGATAGAGCTGGAGAGGACACTGGGCCAAAAGGTGGTTTCAGGAGAACCTTAGTATCAACCTGATCCCATAGGGAACTCTTGACCAGGAATTGCCCTGCAGAGGCTGTTCCAGCCAAAGGCAGAGAAAATGGGCTGTGATATCACCACATCAGTTAGTCATTTCACAGCCTGCTCTCCCCTTCTCTGCATCCCCTGCTCCCCAGCAAACAAGCTCTGCTCAGTTTTAGAAAAGAGAACAAGCATGAACTGTTAGCAGCCGACTCCCACAGCCTCTGATGAATGGGTGTACCTCCAAAAAGGGAATCTGGGCTGAACACCCACTGTATTTCTTAGACTTGGTTCTCTTCTCTTTAAAATGATAATAACCATAACTATAGTATAAGTGTACTGTGAGTATTAAGTAGAATAATTAAAGCACCCTGCATAGTACAGAACAGATAAAGTCCTACATGTGGTAGTTCTTTTCTCTCCTATTTAATTTGCTGATATGATATCGTTTCTATGGTTCCATTTCTTTACTAGGATGAAGTGGTCCACAACCAAGCCGCTCCTGTACAAATTGGAAAAGAAATAGAAAAAACAACACGCAAAAAAGTGTATGATTTAACATTTTTATTTTTAACTAGAAGCCTGGTGCACAGATTCGTGGCACTGGTGGGGTCCCTGGGCCTGGCCTGCAGGGATCATGTCAAAACTGGCTCCCTTACATCCCTCGAGGGGCCTCAGATTGTGAGAGGAAGCTGGCTGGCTGGCTGGTTGCTTAGGCTTATGTATATATAGATCTCTCCCAGCCTACTCTCGCCTACATTAAAACAAGAATATTAACCACTGAAAACATTAAATTACTGTTATCATTTTAGAAATATTCGCATTTGTTCCTGTCTAGGTTGTGCACTAGTATATTAAGCTCATTAAAAGAAAGTAGTACAGCATAATACTATAATTCATAACACTCTTTTATGTCTTAATTTGGGGACGGTAGTCTCTTTCCAACTTATAAATCATATCTTTATGGTTAACTCCAATTGACTTTGAAGGGATGTTCAAGGGATAAATTATTTAAACTGTGTAGAATTTCATGGTTCAGAAGTATGTCAGCCATCCAAAAGCCTAAAGCACAAATGACAGGAACTATTTGCCACCAATTCACCTGTGTAACACCTCCCCCCACCTCCACCCCTACACATACAACATTCAGGATAAATTCGGAGGCAGAAGTCACTGGGGAAATGTTCAAGGTTTAGAGGAACTAAAAAGATAAAGATAAGTGAAGACACAAAAATTCTGGAGAAATAATATGATTGCTCTGGGGACTGATCTCGAAACAAGAGAAAAAAGTAGGCTCTAGTAATGGTTTTCAAAGCCAAGCCTTCCAGCACCAAAGTTGATAAATTCAGGTTAGTTCTGGGAGGCTGGGCAGGATGAGGGTAGAACCTCAGGATCTGGGGAGAAAGTGGGTAGACTGGACAAATCCCTGCCTTCAGTGGCACTCAGTGGAGATACCGTCTGAGTCCTACTCATCTATGGTCTTCACCGCACTTCTGAGATCACTGAATTTATGAGCAGCCCTTCTGTTTCTTGGTGAGGAAGTAAAAATAGGCAAAGTCAGAATGGGATCAAAATAAGGCAAATGTGTGAGCTTGTATGTGTGTCCATGTGTATGTATGTGTCTGTAGATATATGTATATATGTATATGCATGTATATGCATGTATGCATCCCTCACAGAGAAATGGAAAAGAAAAAAATTATCTTGGAAAATGAACTCAAAGAACTAAATGACTCCCTAAAGAAAGTTGAAACCAAAATTAATGCTCTATTAGAAGAGAAGGAGGATGTAATAAAGGAAGTTGAAGGCAAACGAGCCTTACTTGAAATCAGAGAACGAGAATATAACCAATTCGTCAAGCTATTGGAATTAACCAGAGAGAATGAAGCAACTTTACTAACTGAAAGGTTAGTTATATGTCATCTAAATTTTTCTTCAATTTATGTATGAGGGTTCAAAACATAATCTCAAACAACTTTATTTTTTACAGAACTTTTCAATAAACATTTTTTATAGAATATTAAATCAAATTTTACCATTAATAAAATATATATTGTTAAATAAAGCATTTTAGAAGTATTTTTCCATCCTCTACTCATTGTCCTCAATTTCCTGTGACCAAATCTTAAGGACACAATCTATTGTATTTTGTAAGTTGCTGAAATGTGCCTCTGGAAAATCCTGTCACTGGAGAGTGCTATAGTTGAGGGATGTTTTTTTCTACACGAGTGGTATTTCTGAGGAAATTATGACTTTTTCCTAATGGGAGCAATTTAGTGATGTGATTTCCCAAGAGTGTTACTTCTAATTTTAAGTAAAATTGCAGGGAAATTGCCTGCCAACCTACTATTCCATCTGGGGTTTTTATAAGAGTGGTGTTAAATGGTACCAGCTTGCAAACAAAGCTGCTTTGGGCATTATTTACAACTTGATTCTAACATGAGAATAGTTCCATATGTACATGCTGATCATACTGTCTTTAAAACCCCTAAGGGCAGCTGATGACTAATCGCTTTCATTTGTCTCTACCTGGAACAGAGGGATCTTGGACCTCAATTTACGAAATTGTCTCATAGACAAACAGAACTACCACGATGAACTTTCTCGGAAGCAAAGAGAGAAAGAACGAGATGTTCGAAATTTGAAAAAAATGGAACTTCTCTTGAAAGTGTCCTGGGATGCCCTCACTCAAACCCAAGCCCTGCATCAGAGGCTGCTAGTAGAGGTGGGTGCTATACACCACTGTTTGCCTTTCAAGCTCAGTGCCGTCTTTTTTTTTTTATTTTAAGTAAGAAATATTATAAGAAGTTGTTTTTGCTGTCAATAGGAAAAGGAAAAGAACAGAGAAAAGATCATGTTAAAATGAATCAAACTGATGAGAGAGCCTCTAGTCCTATAATGTTTTTCAATCTCCACTTGCTATCCCAAGATCAGAGAACTGTCTTGTTTGGATCTGGCTTCAGCCTGACCAGGGGAAGCAGTTGATCCATCCAGTCATTACAGGGTAGGACCACGATTACACTCATCCTTGACTGAGTAGAGTTCCGTATAAACTCATAATTTTACTTTGTCCCAAACAATGCTAGAACCTTTGAAGACTTTAACTCTACTACCTTTGCAATTCTTATGCCTTTAAAGATATACTTTAATCCCAATTTTTCAAGTTATTCTTGTTGGAAGCATTGGTTTACTATAAGCTTCTCTGTTTTAGCCCCAAGCCTACCCTGTGGTACTCCATCTTAGTCATAGTGAAATTTACAGTAAATGGCAGGAATAATATTTGTTCCAAGTATTGATGGAAACCTAACTATGATGAGCAGGAGGCTCCTAAAACCTGCAAGTGTTGCTTATATTGATAAAACAATCCTTGTTTATTGACCAAATAGCCAAAGTAAGATTTCTTTATACAGTAATAGGATAACAATTGTATTAGGACACTTCTAGCTATTAAGTTCACAATAAAGCACTCATAGGCTATAAAACTAACAGAAATTAAAATGTATTGAAATCCTCTTCCATTATTGATTTTTAAGAAAAATCTAACTTTACTATCTCTACCATCACCCGGCTTAGTCATCTGACAAGAAAGAATTAGGTGGGCCAGTGTTGCTCAGTGGTTGAGTGTCGACCTATGAACCTGGAAGTCTCGGTTTGATTCCCTGTCAGGGCACATGCCCATGTTGCAGCTCAATCACCAGTGGGAAGGATGAGGCTCAGGAAGTGTGTGCCATGCAGGAAGCAGCCAATCAATCATCCTCTCTCATCATTGATGTTTTTATCTCTCTTTCCCTCTCTCCTCCTCTCTGAAATCAATAAAAATATTTGTAAATGTTTTTAAAAGAAGAAATTAATCTGAAATTCCAGTAACAAGAAATGAACAAAAGCATGAAGACTTTAAGTTGCTCGAGGTTTGCCTGTTGACCAGATGACTAGAACTATCTGCATTATCTATGCAGAATGAGGTGTTTATTATTTTTATCTAAAGACATCTCTTTTGGGAAATGACAAATGTTTATTTTTTTTTTAAGCCTGGTTTTTCTCAATACACCTTTTAAAGTTTTTGAAATTGTTTCCTATCTGGTAAAGTTAAGATTTTTAAGGACCTCATTTTAAATTTGTAATAAAAGATTACAAGTTGAGTTTTTAAAAAGTCAACAGACTATAAGCACCTGTTAATAAAAGCCTTAAATAATTGTGTTAGGAAAGAAAGAGAGAGAGAGAGAGAGAGAGAGAGAGAGAGAGAGAGAGAGAGAGAGAGAGAGAGAGAGA
>PVJC01038978.1:0-16498 GCA_004026665.1 Murina feae | reverse complement strand
TAATATTAGTTCACGTGACATGTTAGTCCTTCTCTATGTTTATGCCTGCTATGTGCACACAGTATAATTAACACACATTCCGTAACCATATCATGCTTCCCATCTGCAATATTCGCATGCCAGCCCCGGGGTGTCCGTGTGAAAGCATCCCATGCAGCTCAGCGAGTGGTCACACACACACACACAGAGGGAGTGACCACATGTAAACAGGGTGGTGATGACCCTGACAAGGGTGAAGATGTAAGAGGAAGAAAAAAGTCGTCTCTATTGAGGGGTATGGCTGACCCCTGAGGTATCAGTGAAAATATAACCACGAGCCCCAGCCAGCGTGGCTCAGGGGTTGCGCATGGACCTATGAACCAGGAGGTCAGGGTTCCATGCCCGATCAGGGCCCATGCCCAGGTCCTGGGCTGGATCCCCAGTGTGGGGCGCGCAGGAGGCAGGCGATGCTTGATTCATTCCCTCTCATCATTGATGTCTCTCTCTCTCTCTCTCTCTCCTTTTCTCGCTGATGCTTCTCTCTGATGCCCCAGGGATGCTCTGGAAGCTCTGGCTGTCCTTGACCCTGGCGGCCGCGCTGGCGAGGGCGGCGGATGGCAGGAAGAACCGGCCGGCGGGCGCCATCCCCTCGCCCTACAAGGACGGCGGCGGCGGCGGCAGCAGCAACAACAACTCGGAGCGCTGGCAGCACCAGGTCAAGGAGGTGCTGGCCTCCAGCCAGGAGGCGCTGGTGGTCACCGAGCGCAAGTACCTGCGCAGCGACTGGTGCAAGACGCAGCCGCTGCGGCAGACGGTGGGCGAGGAGGGCTGCCGCAGCCGCACGGTGCTCAACCGCTTCTGCTACGGGCAGTGCAACTCCTTCTACATCCCGCGCCACGTGCGCCGCCGCGAGGAGGCGTCCTTCCAGTCGTGCGCCTTCTGCAAGCCGCAGCGCGTCGCCTCGGTCCTCGTGGAGCTCGACTGCCCCGGCCTGGACCCGCCCTTCCGGCTCAAGAAGATCCAGAAGGTGAAGCAGTGCCGCTGCATGTCCGTGAACCTGAGCGCCGCCGACCGGCCATGAGCGCGCGCGCCCTGGGCGCACACCGCCCCGCGCACCTGCCTGTCCGCGCGCACCAGGGGGGCCCCGGTCCCCCGTCCCCGAACCCGCTCACGCAGCAATGCACGTGCCCTGGGGGCGGATCGTGTCCTGATCGCGAATGGAGCTGGGCTGGGGGATGGGTGGTCCACCCCGGGCCCCCCCTGGCTGCCCGCCGAACCCGGAGGAAGGTGCTCGATGGGCACCCAGCGGTTGGAGAGGCCTGGATGGTTCCACCGTGTGGAACGGGGAGCGTTCCCCTGGCCTCGCCTGCACTCCAGCTCGCCTGGCCTCCTGCCTCCGGACTTGAAGGATGCGCCCCCTCCCCCCCTATTCAGAGCAGCCCCTCCACCCCCTGCTGCTGGTCCCCCTGGTGCCCCCAGGCCCCCTGGTTCCTATGGAGGGGGCTGCCCTCTCGCTGCTGAGCTGCGGATTCAGAGCAGCTGCCTGTGGGCGGGGAGGTCCTCCTCCCCTGATGCCAAGAAGCCCACTTGGGTGGCCACATGGGCTTCCCTGGGGGCCTTGCTCACAGCAGGCCATGCTCTCCATCCCCCCGCCCCACCACCCCCCTACAGCCGCTGCCACCTTCCTCACTCCCCCACCCCCAACAACGGACCCCAGATGAACTCTGGCGTGCATGTTATTGTCGCTGCCATTCGCATATGCTCACACGCACAGCCTGCAAAGCGGGTCCTGGACAGAGCTGCTCACCAGGATTCCAGACCCAGCCTTGTATGGTCTCGCGGGTTCGGACTCTGGCTTTGCAGCAGGTTCTGAGTCAGAACCAGAGCAGGAGGGTGACCTGCCCAGACGGTGTCTGACCCAGGAGTTACGCCCTGGCAGCAGGTGCCTGTTCTACATTAGGAAGGGGGATGAGGGAGGAGTGGTGGTTCCCCCTTGAACAGAAGGCAGCCATTGCACCGCAATGTAGGCACCAGGTTGGGGTGGCGGGGGTGTGGGGAGGCAGGTACATTGGGAAATGGTTCATCAGAGACTCAGAAGCCCCGACAATATGTACCATGCATAGGTGGGGTGAGAAGGTATATGATTTCACTGCCATGGCGCTAAGCAAACACGATTTTAAAGGAGAGAAAGAGTTCAGAAGATAAGGAGTCGGGTCACGCTGTGGTCTAGGAGGAAGTGACGGCTACCACATGCCAAATGGAAACCCAAAAACTCTCTCCTGCAGAAGCCACGCGCTTCCTTTTCCAAGAACGGACTCACCAATAAAAGACGGACAACCTTAGGCCGGCTTGCATTTTTCTCATGAATTCTTGAGGTTCTCATGTTGTGGTCTCTTGATGTAAGGAAGTGGACATAATTTAATTTCCTGGAAAAAAATTTATTTTTCCTTTGCTAAATTGCCCCGCCGAAAGGTTCCCTGTGAGCGGTGTCTATACAATCTGATGAATGTGAATGAGATGCCAATCTGATCGGTGGGAGTGAGCATGCTCAGAAAGGTTTTCCCCGGCGATTCCCAAGCAAATGTGTTCCGCCGGGGACCACAGGAAAGCCTGTTAGTTGCCTGGCTACGCGAGAAAGGGAAACTGAGGCTTCCTGACATCAGGCAGTGATGGAGGATCTAGACACATCCCCCTGGAGAGCAAGGATTCCGTGGGTGTGACATGTCCGAGCATCTGTTTCCACCCCCTGCTCGGTCCGTTTCATTTCCGTTTATAAGGGAGCGCTTGGGCCCGACATCAGGACATGGGCAAGTAGTGGCAAACCTCAAGTCAGACTCAGGCAGAACAGGCAGCAGAAACGCTGTGAGGGAAGGAGGCCCATGTGATTGGAACAGAGGCCGATGGAGAGGAGGCGGAGGGGAGGGGAGGGGAGGGGAGGGGAGAGGAGGGCAGGGCAGCTTCCGGCCACACTGCAAAGCCAACCCCTGTCATTGTATGAGCACAGAACCCGGGCCGATAGGGGAAGGATGAAGCCATGCGCTCGCCGAGTGCACACACTAGGTCTCTCGTGGAGCCCGACTGTGCGTAGAGCAATGGAAGCAATTATCATATGCTGCATTGAGGGTTCTTGTATGTACAAAGTTTACCTTCTAAATGGCTCAAGTCGTATTTAATTGTGTGTTTTCCTGTTTATAAATGAAGAAAAGCTCTAAGTATAATGTAATTATTTTATAGGTGTACTATTAAATTATAGAACAAATAAAGAGACTCTAGGATTCTATGGGATCTCCGTGTGACGTGCCATGAAAGAGAGATTCTGATCTGGGCTCCGTGGGCAGCCTAGGGGCGCTGTATGGTAGCAGGGCTTCCTGTCCAGCCATGGTGGGTCGAACCCCCAGCCCACATCACGTGATCGCCCGCCTTTGGGGCCTGGAATCTTCAAAGGGCATCAGAACCAGGCGTCCAAGAGCAGAAGTGCTGGGGATGGCTCTCAACCCTGGCTTTGGGGAGTTTCCAAGATTCTTATAGATCCCAGCAGCTGGAGAGAAAGTCCTTCCTTCCTTCCTTCCTTTCTTCCTTCCTTCCTTCCTTCCTTCCTTCCTTCCTTCCTTCCTTCCTTCCTTCCTTCACTTCCTAATATATTTCCATGTGCCCTTGACCAGAATCAAACCTGGGACCCTTCTGTCCGCAGGCCAATGCTCTACCCACTGAACCAAACTGGGTTTGAAGAGAGAATTCCTAAGCTATCCTCACCCTGTTCTCTGAATAAGAAAGACGGAACCAGGAAGCCTGGAGAAACCGCTCGCCTCCCTTTAGCAGCCTGGGCACCACACGTGTGTCTCCCACGAGCCAGAACTTGTCCTGAGTTTCGTACATTTTCACGTTCACTTTTCACGAGTCTCGGCCTTTCTTCATTTAAATCCTTTCACAGCGTCTCGCGTTCTCTCTGAATTGGCTGATCTGCCGTTCAGGAGACGTAACTACCAATAAAAAGAATGAAAACTTGAATGAAAGTGCATACGGTTGGTTTACTGTTTGGATTTAAAGGGGATTTCATTTAACTTCATAATAACTAATGCAACTTAGTTCACTAAATGAGACCCAACACTCCACTTAAATGGGACTAAGGCATTCCAATGCACCTGTTTCTGAAGTTGGATGATTAATTAAAACGTGCACACGCGCGCACGCACATTGATTTTAAAGAGGAAGGGAGAGGGAGAGATAAGAACATCAGTGATGAGAGAATCATGGATCGGCTGCCTCTTGCACACCCCCCACTGGGGATCGACACTGCAACCCAGGCATGTGCCCTTGACTGACATTGAACCCGGGACCCTTCAGTCCACAGGCCGACACTCTATCCGTGAGCCTAATTGGTAGGGCGATTGATTTTTTAAACTCCTCACTGAGGACTTGCTTAGAGAGAGGAAGGGAGGGGAGAGAGACAGAGACATCCATGTGAGAGAGAAACATCGTGCCCCGACGAGGACCAAACCCGAAACCTAGGTACGTGCCCTGACCAGGAGTTGAACTGGTGACCCTTCGGTACACAGTGTGATGCTCAACCAACTGAGTCACTCAGGCCGGGGAGATGACTGACTTTACGTTACAAAGTCAATGAACAGGAACCGGCTGCTGTTGCACGAACAACACAGGAGAGTAGCGTTCCTAGCAGACGAATTTGATGACTGACCTGTCTCCCTGGTCATGAATGTCTGCCTGGGAGGCAACCAATGAGACCGAATCGTAAGGAATATCATCAACAGTGAGTTGATCCTCGGGTTATTTCTGAGTGCTTCTCAGCCCCACACTTGCCACTCCTCCTCCCAGCCCTCCTGCCTCGGCTTCTCGAGCAGGGCAGGCGTCGGAGACCCTTTACCAAAAGGAACACGTGGACACCAGGCTGGCTTTGCTCTTGTTGCCTGCATCCATGGGCAAGCTGGCACTGCTGGCTTCTCCGCTGCTCAGCCTGGGAACGTGGGGGCAAAGAGCAAAGCCACTGTCATGTCAGCCCTTGAATCCTGAGGTTCCTACCAGGTCTGCCTCCTTTTCTCCACCTTTTAGAGGAGGGTGGGGGGCTAAGCACAGGTCTGTCCGGTTCAGGGGAGTTGGGGAGCCTGAGTTTCTCAACTGCATCGGCCCCCTCCTTCCCGATGAGGACGTGAAGCTTGGCCCAGACTCGCTGGAGCCCCTCAGCCCAGCTCTGCTTCTGCATCCGCCCGGCCTGACTGCGGGAGACGAGGGTCAGGTCAATGCTGCTGAGCCGAAGCTTTCAGGCTCTGATGGAATGGGCCATCCATCGCCCTGACTCTTTTGTTTTTTATTTTTATCTTTTTAATACATTTTATTGATTTTTTACAGAGAGGAAGAGGGATAGAGAGTTAGAAACATCGATGAGAGAGAAACATCGATCAGCTACCTCCTGCACACCCCCCACTGGGGACGCGCCTGCAACCAAGTACATGCCCTTGACCGGAATCGAACCTGGGACCTTTCAGTCCGCAGGCCGACGCTCTATCCACTGAGCCACACCGGCTAGGGCTCTTGTTTTTTTAATCTCGTCAACAAATCCAGGCCACGTGGGAGTCAGTACTCAATGCCACACTCCTCGCAGTCACAACTCTGAACCGCCAGCCAGGGGTCCCCGGCCCCCCACCACCTGTCACCAACACACGCCTCTCCATTTGCCAAATTCTGCAACTATTGTGCAGAGGGACAAACTGCCATTGACCTGGACAGACTGACGGAGCAGCCAAGGGATCGTGATGCAACCCAGGAACCTGGATGAGATTGCCAAAAGCCGGAGATAACTAAGAAACAGACGACAAACCACCCTTACACACTGCTCCGTCACAGATAGAAGTGCTTCTATTATGAGTAAAAAGACTTGTCATAAAAAAAATAGGAAGAAGAGGAAATGAGTGACATTTCTAAAGCAATGTCTGCCCACTGCCCTGTCTAGAAAATGGGGTCTTATAGCCCAGCTGGATGGCTCAGTGGTTGAGCATTGACCTATGACCCGGGAGGTCACGGTTTGATTCCTGGTCAGGGCACATGCCTGGGTTGCAGGATGTGGGCTCAATTCCCGGTGAGGGAGGGAGGTATGCAGGAGGCAGCCAATCATGGATTCCTATCATTGATGTTTCTCTCTATCCCCCCTCTCCCTTCCTCTCTGAAGTCAATAAACATATATTTTGGAAAAGAAAATGTGGCCTTATGATGCTGCATTGATTGACCGCCTCTTATCCTGCTTGGGACTTCTAACCCATCCCATCCTCAGTGCATCTCTCTGCTCTGAGCTGAGCCAGTTCCTTCTGATGAAGTACCAGGGGCCTGAGCGCCATCCCGACTCCAATTCCTTGAAGGAAAGGGGTGTGTTTAATAGACCAGGCACATGTCACGCCTTCCTAACCACCACCTCCACTTCAGATTCTGCTGTAGGGACATTGTACATGTAGCAAGACCCGGAGCCTGGAACAAGGACGTGCTGGCTCATGTGTGTGTGTGGTGGGGGAGGGGGGGGAGGAGTAGGGCGCGGTGCTGGGTACCAGATTATAAATTGGGTGTCTAATCAAGGCTGGAAACTTTACATTTGATGTTTGGAAGTTCAGCAAAAAAAAGGTTGGAGAGTTGTCCAAATATTTACATCTGTCGTTCTATGTTGTTTTGCTTTCTACTTTTGTTGTTGTGGTGGTGCGTGCATTTTTTAAATTTTCGTTTTTAGTTGAGTAGCCAAACAGTATACAACTCGTGCTATCATGGGTACCACCTGTCTGTTTTCCCGTGTGCTAGGAGGTGCTCTCATGGTGGGATCTGTTTCTGGATGCCTTTTGGAGTGTTGGAAGCTAAATTTTAAAATTATTTTTTTATTGTTTTTATTTTTATTTTTATTTTTTACTGACTTCAGAGCAAAAGGGAGAGGGAGAGAGAGACAGAAACATCCATGATGAGAGAGAATCATGGATCGGCTGCCTCCTGCACGCCCCACACTGGGGATCGAGCCCGCAACCCGGGCCTGTGCCCTGACTGGGAATCGAATCGTGACCTCTCGGTTCATAGGTCAACGCTCAACCACTGAGCCACACCGGCCGGGCCTCACCCTTGTTTTGTAGGTAGATGTCTTCCCGCAAATCTGATTTTTGCCTGTCTGATTTACCACTTAGGACTCCTCCCTGTTTCTTTAAAAAAAAAAATAAAATAAACCACAGACAGGGAAGCTTCTAATAGCGATTGGTGTATCCAGGCCCATTATTGCAAATACAGGATTTTACGGTAAGACCTCACCTCCGAAAAGCAGACCCCACTGGCTTTTCCTGAGGCCTGTCGCCATGACCATCTTCTCCCTGCCTCCTCCTCCTCCTCCCAGACCCACACATGGGGAGGACCTCTCCTACCCTTTGTGGCTGGCGCGGTTGACAACGCTCATTTTAATCAGCGCTGGAGTGAGTCTGCATTCTAGCCTTTGTTGCTTTGGGATGATTTCAGAGAGGAGACGGGCTAAGTGCTCCTTTTATCACACCATTTTAAAACACAAAACCTCTTCCTATTGCTTCTAATTATATAATTGGAGACGTATTTCATGGGAAACAAAAACCCTCAAAATACAGCCTTGGAGAGCTCGGGCTCACTAATTGGCTGGGGAGTGGAAATGTTAATGACAAGCTGGTGTCACACAAACAAGGGTCCCACAGGCTCCCCGGAGCTGGTCAGTGACAACACCACCTCCTCCTCCCCAGGTCCTCCGACCTCCCCTCCACAGTCGCTTGATTTTTACTAGACTTCGTTTTGCTTTATTTTTCCTGACTTGTCTGGCCTTTAGCTGAATTGATGTCTTTTCTTTTAAATTCCCTCTTTGCTGCCCTAGCTGGTTTGGCTCAGTGGATAGAGCATCCGCCTGGAGACTGAAGGGTCCCAGGTTTTGATTCTGGTCAAGGACACGGGTAGGGTCCCTAGGCCTGGCCAGTGATCAGGGCCCATCAGAGCCTTCCTTCGTTTCACGCCACCCCCTGGTGGTCAGCACATGTCATAGCAAGCGAGCGAACTCGTGGTCTCCCGAACTCCCAAGGGGACACTTTGCATATTAGCCTTTTATATATATAGACAGCCTTTCGCCACTTACTCTGCACCAAATAAATTTCTGCATCCGACTTCTAAAAGATTTCTCAAACATTAGTATGTTATTGTTCATAAGTGGAAAATACTTTTTCCTTCCAATTACATTAGGAAAACTTCAACCTTTTTCAAAATATGTTTTGATGGAGCACCATAATTATTTTATCTTGGAAAACAAGCATTCATCAAATACTTAACTATTAACCGTTGTAAATAAGAACTTTTAGGAATCCTCACACAGAGATAGTCTAACTGCTTTTCCTCCCAGTTGTACATGCGATGGCTTCATTTTGCAATATCCTTGGGCAACATGCATGCAATAGACACCGAACCTTTGATTACTCATTTTATTTTCATATAAATTAACATCCTAAAAAATTGAAATAGAAACACTAAATACAGTATTGCACATAGCGATCTTTGTTAAATGCCCTATATTTTCATGGAAGAGTATTAATATACACCTTGGAAGGAGGAAAGGAGACAGGGAGACTATAAAACTACAACCAAAAATACCCACTACGGTTTCTCTGCACTCAAACGACAAGCTAAGGTAGGAGACCATACTTTACATAAATACAAACTTAGTTGCGAGTCCAAACGCTCTCTTTTTAAGTTGCTTTCCACAACGGGTTTGCAATAGCCATAAATTCTCCTCTTTATCTACAACCATAACCCCCAACAAATATCATTAAAATAATTTTTTACAAGCCACACCTACTCATGTCAGACAAAACCATCACGATACATCGTAAGCTGACTCCAAGTACTCTTAGAAGAGTCATAGATTTATTCTTTTCCCCTCCAACATAAAATAAAATTCTTTCCTAGGCTCCTTCAAATAATGAATAATTGCATACTCATTTGACAGCGTTTAATCACCTGCCATAACATACAAAGATGGTCCCAGTGATGTTAAAATACTCCAACAGGTGTGTTTAATTAGCAAATTCCAGGTAGATGCCAATCCAACCATTAGTCACGTCTGATAATTTTACGAGCATCACATATTTAAATTCCTCCAAAATATCGCGTCATATTTTCTTTGTGAAAGGCATGGCAACGTAACAGAGGCACACCTTGAGTTTTCTTTCTTTCTGCTACAGATTCGCTTTATGTAGGGTTTCCAAAGACGGTCTGACAAAAGCCCTCGATAAACAAAACACTGATTTCTGCCTACATGACATGATTTATAAGAAAGGGGTTTCCTTCTGCTATATATATATTTTTTTTCAATTTTCTTACCAGCAAAAATATGATCATCTTCGTTCACAAATATATATTTACGGAGAGCAACTCCAAGAGTTGGGAAAGCCTTCATGATGATAGATCAACAGTACGTAACTCTCAGGATAGAAAAACACACGTGGATGTGAAACCGATACAACTCACTAGAAATGACATTTCAACCACACATCCGCACGCGGTCACATGGAGCACTGGCTGTCAGTAGAAAGGGGTTCTGCTGTAGAAGGAATATCCTCAGAAAAGTAAATTTTAGGTTAATGTGTAGCATGTTCAGAATTAATGCAGATACTGCCTCCTCTAACATGCTGATTGGGTCGATCGGTGTAATACCACAAACTTTTACAAAAAGGAAAGGGTGTCCCCGTTCTCCACTGTTCTGCTGCTTTTGCACATTCAGAGAAATGCAACCATCGGTCAGCTGTCTAGAAAACACAGAGGTGAGGCAAGGAGTCAAGAAGAAAATGATGGGATGATGCCGTTCCCTTCTGTCCTTCAGGTTGGCGGACTGTTGTGGCTAGAGGGTGACCTGTGCTCATCCTGCTTTTCTTTATTCAGGTTTTCATGCTGATCTTTGCTTTCTGAAAAGAAACGCACCGGGTAAGAGTGACAGTTAGAAACAAGAAGTTTAACTATGTGTGGGAGTTTTAGAGGAGTCCAAACAAGACCTTTTCATTTGGACCGAATTCTCTGGGGAAGGTGAAAGATCAACCAGCCCATACAGGAAAAAATAGATTAAGTGGAATACATTTCATCTTTTAGAATTTTCACCAAGACAGACCACTCAACATTTCTGAGTGAAAACAAAGATTTTAAAATTTAGTTTCTAATGGATGTGAAAGAGGGCCAAGCCAGCCTTCTCATTCTCACTCTATTTTACGTACACATACACTAATCGGAAAATGGAATTGGCTGTCTCACAGCATGATTGGGGTTAACTACTAAATAAGTATTCCTCCTCATTCAATACACTCTCAATTTGTACTTTAATCAAAATGACAGAAAAGAAAGTCAACCATCATATACTGCCTGTCATTAGTGAAGAATGATTCTGTTACAGAGAAACTGAATGGAGAATAGCTTTTATTTTTCTAATTTTTCCCCCCATTTGGTTATTTATTTATTGAGGTAGCTACCTAATTAATGATTGTGCTGAGCTAATAGTTCAAGACTCATTGTCTTGCTGTGCTGTCATTTTTTACATTTTATTTTTCAATTATAGTTGACACTCAGTATTATTTTATGTTAGTTGTAGGTGCACAGCACAGTGTTCAGACAATCATATAATTTACAAAGTACCATACATACTTATTAAGTATTATTGACTATATTCCCTATGCTGGACTTTACATCGCCAGGACAATTTTCTAACTAACAATTTGTAACTCTTAATCCCGTCACCCTTTTCATCCTGCCCCCCACCCAAAACTCCCTCCCATCTGGCAGCCTTCAATTTGTTCTCTGTAACTATCAGTCTGTTCCTGTTTTGTTTATTCGTTTATTTTGTTCTTTAGATTCTACACATAAGTGAAATCCTATGGTGTTTGTCCTTCTCTGTCTGACTTATTTCACTTAGCGTAATTCCCTGTAGGTCCATTCATGTCGTCACAAATAGTAAGATTTCTTCTATTTTATGGTCAAGGAATATTCCATTGTATATGTGTACCACAGATTTTTTTTTAATCCACTCATCTATCGATGTGCAATTGAGTTGTTTCTGTATCTTGGCTATTGTAAGTAATGCTGTAACGAACCTAAGGCTAGATACCCAGAACTGGAATTACTGAGTCTTGAGGCAGTTCTATTTTTAATTTTTGAGGAATCTCCATACTGTTTTCCAAAGTGGCTGCACCAATGGGTCATCTCCGTCAACAATGCCTGAGGGTTGCCTTTCCTCCAGTCCTTGTGTTTATTGATTTATTGATAGCCATCCTGACAGGTGAAAGGTGATAGCTGGTTTTAATTTGCATTTCTCTGATAATTCTTGATGTTGAGCATCTTTTTATACGTCTGTTGAAATAATGTCTATTCAGGTCCTTTGCCCATTTTTTAAAATTGGATTGTTTGTTTTATTGGTATTGAGTTGTATGAGTTCTTTATAAATTTTGTATATTAATCCTTTGTCAGATGTATCAATGGTGAATATTCTCTTCCATTCCAGTAGGTTGCCTTTTCATGTTGTTGGTGGTTTATTTGCTGTGCAAAAAACTTCGTGGTTTGATGTAGTCCCATTTGTTTATTTTTCTTTTGTTTCTCTTTCCCAAGGAGATATGTCAAAAAAAATATTGCTAAGAGAAACATCAGATATTTTACTGCCTATCTATTTTTTCTAGGGTTTTTAGGGTTTCTGGTCTTACATTTATTTTTAATGTATTGTTGTATACGTTTCCATTATTTGTATCTTCTTCAATTTCTATCTTCGATGATTTATAATTTTCTGGGTATAGGTCTTTTGTCTCCTTGGTTAATTTATTCCTAAGCATTTTTCTTTTTGATGCAATTGAAAATGGGACCGCTTTCTTAATTTCCATTTCTGATAATTCATTATTGGTGTATAAAAATGCAAGTGACTTATTAATATTATGTCCTGCTGCATTACTGAATTCATTTTTCATTCTAGTAAGTTTTTGGTGGAATCTTTAGGACTATTTATATGTAGTATCATCTCATCTGCAAATAGTGACAATTTTACTTCTTTCCAAATTAGATGCCTTTTATTTCTTTTTCTTCTCTGATTGCTGTGGCTAGGAGGACTAACAACACTATATTGAATGAAAGCGGTGAAAGTGGACAACCCTGTCTTGTTCTTGATTTTTAAGAAAAACATCTTTTACTTTTCCCCACTGAGTATGTTAGCTGTGGGTTTGCCATATGTGGCCTTTATTATGTTGAGATACGTTCCCCCTGTTCCCACTCTGCAGAGAGCTTTTATCATAAATGAATGCTGGATTTTGTCAAATGCTTTTTCTGCATCTTTTGATATGATTTTGCCCCCTTCGTTTTGTTTATGTGGTATATCACATTAATTGACTTGTAGATATTTTACCAACCTTTCCTCCCAGAGATAAATCCCCACTCGATCATGGCGTATGATCTTTTGAATGTACTTGCTAGTATTTTGTTGGAGATTTTTGCATCTATGTTCATCAGGGATATTGGCCTATAACATTCTTTCATTGCAGTGTCTGAATCTGGTTTTGGAATCAGGATAATCTTGGCCTTATAAAATGAGCCTGGAAGCCGTTCCTTCTCTTGAATTTTTTTGGAAGTTTGGGAAGGATAGATGTTAATTCTCCTCTGAAAATTCACCTGTGAAGCCATCTGGTCCAGGACTTCTGAAGGGAAAACAGCCTGGAACTGAAGTCACAACTCATAACTTTTTCTAAAGAGGGCTATTTAGTCATATAAAAACTTGGGCTGTTTTAATATCTTTTCCATTTAGACTATGTTAGACTAATCCAGTTGAAAATCTTCCCATTTTAAAACTTAACCCAACTTTTCATCTAAAAGAGCATCAAGTACTGAGTCTGTGGGACCAAGTGATAATCCCTCGCAACCTTCGGCAAAACATTGACCGTGTCCACAAGGTCACGAGGGAAAACGCGTTTGCAGTAAGCCCGCCCCTCCTGGGTTGCAAAACTTGGCATTTTCTTCTTAAGGAAGAAGTGGGCAAGGAGGACGCTGAGAACAGCTTGTTCAACTCGGTTTACTGACTGACAGCTGTCAAGCAGCCAACTGTGTGGAGACATTTATGGGGACAAACCAGGTGTGAGCCCTCTGGTCTTATTCGGCACTTGGCTTTTCCCATTCTGTTTCAGATCCCAATGGCACTAATGCAATTCTAACAGCCACTCTGGGTTCAAATGCAGCCCTGGGCTGAGCATGTGTAATGAAGAGAGTGAAAGACGACCCTTCCCCCTCCAACTGGATGCTGAATACTGAGATTCTTCTTAGCCTCTTGGGCCTCATTAAAGCCTCAGGAAGAAGGAATTCTTTAAGTCAGAAGCTCATTATTTATTCAAACGTAAGAGAAAAATAGTTAAAATACTCCCTGTTTGTATATATTGTCAACACAGTGTTGAAAGCTCAAGAAAAGGCACAGGTTAAAGAACAGAAAAGCGAGGTACTTACAATCCCAGAGTCGTGTCTCGGCTTTATTTTATAAAGTGATTTCCCCTTTTTCTGCCTACACACCTCTTCAGCTTCTTTTACTCTGGGTGGGGAGAAGACATGTGAATTTGTGAATTAGAACAAAGACCTACACAGATCACGGCAATTCTCAGCAATTCAGTTGGTGAGCGAGCATGAACTTCATTAAGGATTTGAATTATTGGAGGAAAAAATACAGAGAAATGTCATCTGACATTTGATTTAAAAATGGCATGAATAGACAGTTGAACCTCAGAGGGAAGGAAGGGGAGGGTGGGTGGGAAGAGAGCAACCAATGAACTTCTGTGCATATATGCATAACCCATGGACACAGACAATGGGGTGGTGAGGGCCTGGGATGTGGGGAGGATGGGAGCCTGTTGGAAGAGTTTTATGGGGGGAGAGAGGTGGTGGAGGAGGATCTATGTAATACTTTCAACAATAAAGATTTTAAAAATAAAATAAAATAAAACCATAGAATGTCAGAGCTAGAGGCAAATTCATCCAGGGGTTCCTAACTTGGAATGAAAGTTGCAGAATGGAATAATATACAAAAAGATAAATATTATGTACACATTTCATCCTATATTTAAACGTCTTTTATACAAGAAAGTATATAAAAATGATATACAAGACAGCAAAGAAAATGTCCTCATTTTTCAGGTGAGCATCCTCAGATTGGCTCTCTTCCATGAATAGGATGGGTGCTATCACATAAACCCAGGGGCACTAAAATAATTAAATTAACAGCATCACATAAGAACTCAAGAGCTTACTTAAAATGATTTCAGAATCACTTTCCATGTCACATTTAGACTCATGCATGAAAGTCCATGGCAGTGAATACTTGGGGTAGTTTTTAAAAAATTGAATTTCATCAAGCATAGGAACCAACCATTTAATTGAAAACAGAAAATGGAGAATGAGCAATAATGACATTTTCATACCACGAGGATGTCCTTTTGCACACACACAGGCCAAGGAAAAGAGTGATGCATTTGCCAGAGGTAGAGTTAAAAGAGGATGTTATTTGGAGATTAAGTTCTGGCTTTGCTAGGAGCATTGGGCAATGTCTTGATAGCCTGATGCCACTGACCTTATATTCCCCTCAAACAGCAAAAGGAATCAAAGATATATCACAGTGTTACTACTATTACTACACAGAGTTGTTGCAAAGGTTTTCTTAAAAATCTATTTTATTGATTTTTTACAAAGAGGAAGGGAGAGGGACAGAGAGTTAGAAACATTGATGAGAGAGAAACATTGATCAGCTTCCTCCTGCACACCCTCTACTGGGGATGTGCCTGCAACCAAGGTCCATGCCCTTGACCTGGGACCCTTCAGTCCGCAGGCCGACGCTCTATCCACTGAGCCACACCAGTTAGGGCAGTTGCAAAGATTTTTTTTAAATTATTTAAAATTTCTTTCTAAAAACTTAAAATACTATAAACAGTTATGCAGGTTTACTTCAAAGATACCACACGGCATCTACAAGCTGGAATCCTATTAATATAAAGGGTTACCAGAGGAAGGGAAACAACCCATCAGATTAATGATATTTGTTATTAAGGTTTACTTTGGGAATGAAAAAAAAAATTGAAGTATTTCTGAAGAAAGTAAAAAGGTCATGCCATTTTATCAAAAGACTCTGCGTGTACATCTGGAAGACTATTTTGTCAAAGAAGCGAATTATAAATGTATTTCTTGGGTCCTAGGTGTGACCGATGAAAGTAAACTCCTTTTGAACATAAAAAGCCTGTGGGCTGATAGTGTTAGCAATTCCAGCAAATGATGATACTCCATTATTAACACTTCTGACTTTCCACCCGGGCCATAAACCGCCTTTAATCCTTCCTCCAAACACTTGAAGACAAAAATATGTTCTTTATAACAAACCGAGGATTGCAGAGTCCCCATCTTCCTCTAAAGCCACGATCAGTAAATCCAAAAGTATTTGGACAGGGAATTAAGGAAACTTTTTTCTGAGTCCAAATCCAGTATATTCCCTCTGAAATTTGCTTGGAGCCATTTACAGCATTTGGGGACGTTTATGAAAATGGACGTCACCAGCATTTAGATCATCAAGGCATCTTCATGTTCTCACTATCTTATTTATCTTGTTCTCAAAACACATTTTTTTTTTTGAAGGATCACAGGAAGCCGCGTCTAATACACACATATTTAATTTTACACAAAAAACCAATCCGGCCATTCCTTGCGGCAGAGATGATGAGAACGACAAAGAATGTGCGTCAACGAACCCTCCCATGATCTTTGAGCTCATCCATTTATTTGACAATAATTTATGGAGGAGCAACTCCAGGTCAGGCAATGAGATGGGCTCAGTTTTATAAGGACAATTAAATTCAACATCTATAATAATAGAGAGAGACACACATAAGCAAGGGGAGCGCATTGATCGGCTGCCTCCTGCACACCCCCCACCCCCAACACTGGGGATCAAGCCCGCAACCCAGGCATGTGCCCTGACCCGGAATCAAACCATGACCTCCTGGTTCCTACATGGATGCTCAACCACTGAACTATACCAGCTGAGCGAACCAGTCTTTTAATTCTTTTATTTTCAGAGAACTGAGTTTTCCAACTATCTTCCTGGAGATGCTTTCTTAATCTCCCTTCTTAATTACTAAACTTCCCCTCTAATGTTATTTTTCCTCCCAGGGCTCTGATCTTGACTCTGATCTTGACTGTGATTTCACTGGAAATCTCCACTTCGCAATTCCAACTACCCTTTCTACGCTGAAGCCTTCACACCGCACCTCCAGTTCTGGCCTACCCAGCCCCCAGCCCTATCCTCCAAATGGACAGTATTCTCTCTCTCACCTCTAAGTACAGTCATCCTAGGAGCAATTCCTCTCCCCCTTCACCACTCCCTCCATATGCAAATAGTCAACAAATTCCGTTATTCATTATTCTTTAATGATTTTTAAATCTGCCCCAATATCTCCAATTCTATTATTTGTTTCTGTTAATCTTCACCCTGATATTT
>PVJC01038977.1:0-16375 GCA_004026665.1 Murina feae | reverse complement strand
CCAAAATTACTTTACCCAGCAAAGCTATCGTTCAGAATTGAGGGTCAGATAAAGAGCTTCACAGACAAGAAAAAGCTAAAAGAGTTCATCACCACCCAACCAGTATTATATGAAATGCTGAAAGGTATCCTTTGAGAATGAGGAAGAAGAAAAAGGAAAGTAAAAATTATGAACAACAAATATATATCAACGAGTGAATTTAAGAATAAAGTGAATAAAAAATCTGATGAACAGAATAAACTGGTGAATAAAATAGAATCAGAGGCATAGAATGGAGTGGACGGACAATTTTGGGGGGTTAAGGGTGTTGGGGGTGCGTGAAGAGACTGGATAATAATTATACACCTATGGATGAGGACAGTGGGGGGGGGGCAAGGACAGAAGTTGGGGTGGGAAATGGGAGGAGGGGAGCTATGGGGGAAAAAGAGGAACAACTGTAATAATCTGAACAATAAAGATAAATTAAAAAAAAACAACAAAGTCACAAGGACAAAGAAACATGGTGTATTTTTGTGGACACACAGACTTCTCTATAGAACGAGGTAGAATTGAATACTCTGAAAGGTGGGAACTGTTAAAACAAAACAATCAGATTGAGATCCAGGCTCAGATAATTTGGGGCCAGGAAAAAAATACATTTTACTTGATATCTAATCTAATAAAAGAGTAATATGCTAATTGCATCACTCTGCTACATCTCAAGCCACGCCCACCAGCCAATCAGAGCGACTATATGCAAATTAACCCAACCAAGAGGGCTGCCGGCAGCCACAGAACTAGAGCAAACAGGAGGCTTCGTTGCCTCAGCAATGGAGGAAGGTGCCTGCCTAGGCAGGCTGTGGCCTCTGCTCAAGGCAAAAAGTTTCGATTATAGAAGATAAATAAACCCCAGATACCTGCTTCCAGCCAGCCTCACTGGGAGCTTGGGTCACTGGGGGCTGTGGCAAGCCTGCAAACAGCCATCAGCCCCTCACCCAGGCTGTCCAGGCACCCCAACAGGACCCCACCCTAAAGGGGCTGTGGCCACCCTGCAAACAGCCATCAGCCCCTCACCCACACTAGCCAGGCACCCCAGCAGGACCCCCCTCCCTGAAGGGGATGTGGCCAGCTTGAAAACGGCCCTCAGCCTCTCACCCAGGCTGGCCAGGAACTCCAGCAGGACCCCCAACCTGATCCTGGACATGCTTCAGGGCAAACCAGCCGGCCCCCACCCATGCACCAGGCCTCTATCCTATATAATAAAAGGGTAATATGCAAATTGACCCTAACAGCAAAACCACTGGGAATGACTGGTCACTATGACACACACTGACCACCAGGGGGTAGGCGCTCAATGCAGGAGCTGCCCCCGGTGGTCAGTGCACTCCCACAGGGGGAAATCTGCTTAGCCACAAACCAGGCTGACAGCTGCCAGTACAGTGGTGGTGGTGGGAGCCTGCCTCCTCAGCAGTGCTAAGGATGTTCGACTGCAGCTCTCTGCTGGCAAGTGGACATCCCCCGAGGGCTTCTGGGCTGCCAGAGGGATATCTGACTGCCAGCTTAGGCCCGATCACCTGGGGTGTGGGTCTAAGCCAGCAGATGGACATCCCTTGAGGTTTCCCAGACTTCAAGAGGGCACAGGCCAGGCTGAAGGAACCCCCTGAGTGCACAAATTTTTGTGCTCCATGGCTCTAGTCTATGTATATAAAAGGGTAATATTTGAAGTGTCCCCTCAGGAGTTCAACCAGGAGACCAGGAGTTTGATCACTCACTATGACATGTGCTGACCACCAAGGCACAGCGCAGATCATGGAGGGCAACCAGTGGCAGTGGCGGGGTGCTAAGGGAGTAAGGGAAGGAGGAGGCAGGGAGGTAGGGAATTGCACAGTGGTAGCACGCTGGCAGTAAGGGAAGGAGGAGGCAAAGAGGTGGGGAGGTGGGGAACCTGATTGGCCCTGATCACCAGCCAAGCCTAGGGACCCTACCTGTGCACAAATTTTGTGCACCAGGCCTCTAGTATATGTATAATTAAGGTACATTGGGAAAGAATCTGATTTTCCTGGTAGAATATGCCTAGTTGAGTGGACAGATGTTTGCTCCCACTAACAGCTTAACTATTAGAGTGGAGGTTCTCAGTCACTGTCAGTGTGGTTGGGCCTGGGTGGGGAAGGTGTCAAATAAGGAGCTTTGCAATACTCTCTCCCACTACCACCATCAAACTTAGACACTCTCCCATTACACCCAATTGAGAATTGCTGCTTTAAATCTCTGAGGGAATAAAAGAGATGCCAGAACTAGGAGCTTTCAGCCCCAAGAAAAGACTCTCAGATCATTCATCTTGGAAATGGGTTCATTTTCACTCTCCCTGGGGGTTATCGTGCAGAGGAGTGGCCCCTCTGATAATAAGCTGTGTAAGATTTCCCAGACCAAAGTCACCTCCTTAGAGAACATGGAGGAGCCTGGGGCCATCACCACAACGGCCAGAATAATACCTCCCAAGGGTCCAGCACCTTGGGGATCAGAAGGTAACTCTGCAGGCTGCTTTGGAGTCATTTCCACTGGGGCACTGTGACACTGAGGAACTATGAGATGCGGCTCCCAGTGTGGAAGCTTTGTGGCCACTTATTACTCTGATATTTTAATGTAGATTTTAATTTAACCTTTGAATTAAATACAAGACCAAGGGAGGTACCACAAATCATAAAGCAAGGTCTGTGTCCTGAAAGAATTTGCACATCAGAGAGCTGATATACATACATAAAAACAAAATGCCCTTCCTAATACCACAGGTTAGCCAATGATAAGAGCCAGATGATTAGCATAGATGCAGGGGCATTCAGGGACAAGAAACATCATCTTTAGAAAGGATGGCTTAGGGGAGGTGTAGGACTCAGTGCATAAGAGAGGGGGCAGCAGACTCTATGAGCTAGGAAGACAGTGGGGAAGAACAGGAATATTTGGGGGATCTTGAATTGGAGTATTTGTGGCAGGATACTGGGAAAGCAAGGTTTCAAGGGTGAAGGACTACTCCTTCACTTGTGTTGTTGTTTTTTAAGATAGTTAATTTACAATCCCCTTTTATTTATTTATTTTTAAATATATTTTTATTTATTTCAGAGAGGAAGGGAAAGGGAGAGAGAGAGAGAGATAGAAACATCAGTGATGAGAGAGAATCAGTGATCTGTTGCCTCATGCACGCCCCACTTTGGGGATTGAGCCTGAAACCTGGGCATGTGCCTTGACCGGGAATCGAACAATGATCTCCTAGTTCATAGATCAACACTCAACCACTGAACCATGACCACTGGGTTACTGTCCCCTTTTAAGTATACTTTACCTTTAGAGTTGTTTTAAGTTCACAGCAAATTTTGGCAGAAAGTACAAATGACTCCTATATACTCCTACCCACAACTGCACAGCCTCTCCCACTATAAACATCACCCACTAGAGCGGTACATTTATCACAATTTATTGATGTACTACATTATAATTTCAAATGATTAACCTACATTGACATATTATTGTCAACCATTCTGTAGTTTACATTAGAGTTCAACCTCAGTGTTGTATAATACATGGGTTTTGACAAATGCATAATGACACATATCCATAATTATCTATATTATATAAAGCCAGTGGCCATAATGCTGTAATGCTAGAACGACCAAATGACAGGTCACCAGGAGGTGCATTGATGGGTCCTACAATAGCGGTGGGAGGGACTCTGGGTCTCATGCAATTTCACGTGCTGGGCCTCTAGTCTATATATATAAAAGGCTAATATGCAAAGTGTCCCCTCAAGTGTTCCACCAGGAGACCAGGAAGTTCGATCACTCGCTATGACATATGCTGATCACCAGGGGGCAGTGCAGAACAAGGAAGGCCCGGCCAGCAGCCAGAAGGCCCTGATTGGCCCTGATCACCAGCCAGGCCTAGGGACCCTACCTGTGCACAATTTCGTGCACTCAGCCTCTAGTAGCAATATAAAAATCCTCTGCTTCACCTACTCACCCCTCCTTTCCCTCTAACCCTTTTTATTGACTTCAAAGTTTTGCCTTTTCAATATAGTTGGAGTCACATAGCATAAATTCTTTCAAATTGGCTTCTTTCATTTAGTAATATCAGTCTACTATAATATTTCAGACTAAGATTATTCTATGCCTTTTATTGCTTGATTACTCATTTATTTTTAATGCTGATGATAGTCTATGGTCTGGACAGACCAATTTACTTATCCATTAGCTTACTGAAAAACATCTTGGTTGCTTTCAAGTTTGGGTAATTATAAATAAAATTGCTGTAAACACCATGAGCAGGCTCTGCATGAACATACTTTTCAAAATACCAACAAGTGTGTTTGTTAGATTATGTGGTAAAAGTAGGCTTAGTTTTATAAGAAATTGCCAAATTATTTTCCAAATTGGCTGTACTATCTTGTATTCCCACCATCAATGAATGAGAACTCCTACTGTTCCACATCCTTGCCAGTATTGAGTGTTATCAATGTTTGGCCATTCTAATAGGTGTGTAGTGGTATATTATTGTTGTTTTAATTTGCATTTCTTCAATGATAATGATATAAGTATCTTTTCATATGCTTATCTGCCACCTGTATATCTTCTTTGGTGAAGTATCTATTAAAGTCTTAGGTCCATTTTAAATCGGATTGTCTTTTATTGTTGAATTTTATTAGTTTTTTTATATATTTTAGATAACATTCCTCTATCAGATATGTCTATTGCAAATGTTTTCTCCCAGTATTAGGTTTGTTCTCTCGTTCTCTTGATGTTGTCTTTCTTTTGTGTGTGTGTATTTTTAAGATACATTTTTATTCATTTCAGAGAGGAAGGGAGAGGAAGAGGGAGATAGAAACATCAATGATGAGAGAGAATCATTGATTGGCTGCCTCCTGCATGCCTCCCATTTGGGATCAAACCCAAAACCTGGGCATGTGCCCTGACCAGGATTTAAACCATGACCTCCTGGTTCATAGCCACATCGACAGGGCTGCTGTTGACTTTCTTAGAGCAAAAGTTTTTTGTTTAGTTTTTATTTCATTGAAATCCAGCTTATCAATTATTTATTTTGTATATATGTCTTAGGTGTTGTGTCTGAAAAGTCATCACCAAATCCAAGATCTGGATTTTCTCCTATGTTATCATCTAGGCATTTTGTAGTTTTGCATTTTACATTTAGATCTATGATCAATTTTCAGTTAATTTTTATCACCAGGATAAGGTATATGTCTAGATTCTGGTGTTTTTATTTTTGTTTTGTTTTGTTTTTTGTTTTTTACATGTAAATGAATGTACAGTTGTTCTATCACAATTTGTTGGAAGGCTATCTTTTCTGTATTGTTTTGCCTTTATTCCTTTGCCAAAGATTATTATGTTTGGGTCTCTTTCTGGGCTTTCTATCCTGTTCCACTTATTTATTTTTCTACTTTTCACCAGTACTATCCTGTCTTGTTTTCTATAGTTTTATCATAAGTCTTGAAGTTGGGTAGTATCAGTCATCCAACTTCATTCTCCTCCTTTAATATTATGATGACTATTCTGGGTCTTTTGCCTCTTCACATAAACTTTAGAATCTGTTTGTCAATATCCACAAAACTACTTGCTAGAATTTTTATTTGGATTGTGTCGAATCTATAGGTCAAGTAGAAAAAAAAACCTGACATCTTGACAACATTGAATCTTCCTATCCATGAACATGGAATAGCTGTACATTATTGAGTTGATATCTTTCTTCATAGTTTTTTAATGTTTCTCACATAGATCTTGTACATATTTTGTTAGATTTATACTAAGTATTTCATTTCATTTGGAGGGTTGTTAATGTAAATAATATTGTATTTTTAATTTCAAGTTTTATTTGTTCATTGCTGGTTATAAAGGAAACTGATTAACCCTGCAATCCACAGTTGAGTTCAGCCCCAAGGGGTAGGAAAATGGATTCCACTTATATTTTTTTAACATCTTTTGATTTCAGAGAGGAAGGGAGCAGGAGAGAGAGATAGAAACATCAGTGATGAGACAGACTCATTGATCAACTGCTTCCTGCATGCCCCCAACTGGGGATTGAGCTAGCAACCCGGGCTTGTGTCCTTGACCAGAATCGAACCTGGGGCCCTTCAGTCCTCAGGCCGACGCTCTATCCACTGAGCCAAACTGGCTAGGGCTGGATCCCACTTCTTGATAAGAGAACTGCAAATTCACATGGAAAAGGACAAGGATACTGGAAGGGGTGAAGAATCTGGCTATAAATGCAATGTTTACAACACCTGGATTCAAATCCCAGCTCTTCTCACCATGTGACCGTGAGTAAAGCATTTAAAAACTGGCTTTAAAAGAGTACTGACCTCTTAGCATGGTTTTTGGCATTAAATAAAGTGACTCATGTACAACACTTAGCATAGTGCCCAGTCTACATAAGTAAATAAATATGAAGGCACTATGCTGCCAGCATCATGGTGTCAGGAAGATGAGTTGGATACACATGGTCTTTTGGGGTTGTGAGCCTATACTAGGTTGATGTCGATAAAAGTTGAAAGACTCTGCCATATTTGGGAACAATAAAGGATGAATCTTTAGGAATAGGTGTACATAGAACTGAGTAACTAGGACAATGGTGATGCCATCGACAGAAGCAGGAGAATCAGGAAGGTTGCTGGCTTGGGGACAGACGACTAGATGTCTACTTCACTGGATCTCTAGCCTAGTTTTTGGGAGTTTTATGAAATAGATGTGGAGACAGAGTTTTCAATAACTTTGCTTAGTATAGCACAAAACATGGTATTTAATGATCAACCAAACCAGAGTTTTCATTTGGAAAATATGCTATTGCTTCCCATTTCTTCTACATGAAGAATGGTCACTCTGAAGAAAACTTATGAAGAAGCCTCCCCATTCGTCTGATTTCCCAGAGGGACATTCATTCAGGACTCCGTGGCACACTTGACCACAATTCCAGTGGAGGGATGATTGTCTTTACATTCATAATACAACCTGGGTTTCAAGGTGCCAGAGGTCAGGGTGATGGAAGTGTTTTTACTCACTCTCATGGCTCTAGTTTTTATAACAACTTTTAATCTAACCAGTGCTCACTTGCACTAGAATAATTTAGTGCTAACTCCAAGGAAGACTCTCAGAGCCTATTAGCTTAACCAATTGCCAGCCAAACAAAATAACAAATTTCCCATGGAGAATGATTTAGTGCAGCACAACTAGGATAAATAATGAAGACATTTGTTTATGCCTACTTACAACATTCCTCGTAGGCAAAAAGGGGATGAAACATTATTCTAAGCCCGAGAAGGCAGCCGGTGCAGGCTCATCAAAAATATGCATTTTCTTTTGTAGTCAAAGAGTGTGAATTTGCTCTGCTTCACCTCTGAGCTCATCTGATATCCATGTAATTTAAATGAGAGTCATTCTAGGGAGCTGTCATATTTCAAAGAGGTGGCCTGTTTTGGATGTTGAAAGGATTCCTAGTGTTTGGGCTCACTCCCAGGTGAGGTGGTGTCATAGGGTTCTTGCAATGTCATCCAGAGAAACAGACCTTGGAAAGTCTAAATAGAAGTTGTTTACCTTGTCCTTTTTGCTTGTTGTGCAAATGGGCCTCAGTTTTAGAGAGGAAACAAGCATATTTCTAGCTCAGTCTACATCAGAATCCACCACTGCTGCCAGTTAAACCCTGACCAAAAAAAAAATTTTAAGTCGAGTTTTTATTCATTTCTGGAGTTGCCTAACACTTCCACCATGAACTTTGTGGCTAAGCCATCCATTGCATCCTCCAAACTGACCCCAAGCTAGTTGGGTTCCACTTCAAAGGACAACTTGGTTGAGATACTTGACTCCTTGTTTTTTCTCCTGAGAAACTGGTTCCTCTGAGTCCCCCTACTTCCATCTGGCCCCAGAAAGGAACTTCTGGTCTTCCTGGGGACAGAATCTCTCAGGCAAGCATGCTGGTCGGAGTACCTTATTTCAAGCTGCAGCCAGACGTGGATTTCTAATCCATCCTAAACTTTATACATCAGTACACTGTCCTAGAACCACTACATTCCTAACATCCCCATTGGTCCATATGGATGAGGTTTGTTGGGAAAAGTACTACTAAAGTCACTCTCCAGACAACCCAGTTAAAGAAGACCCTTTCTCCATTTAGGGTTCATCCCGCAATAACTGGCTTCTGTCTTGGTGACACAGAGCTTCCTGTACTTTCTCAACTGCTCAACTGGAAATGCTGTCTTTCCTTTTTACCTGCCAAATTAGGTTTAAAGAGAGAGTGCCTGGTTCATGGATCCTAGGAAGGTGCTAAACATCTCTGCTTCTAGGAATCCAACTAGAGCCTTAACACCTACCTCCTGGCTCAAGAGAGGGTGTTAATGCTCTCGCTGCCAGGACATCTTTGATCCAGGGCCTCTCCTCTAGCCAGCACTCAGCTACTGCCAGGGCCAAGGAGAGCAACTCACAGCAGACTGGCCTCCTGACAGTGAGGAGCTTCATTTGGTGAGCGCTAAAACAACAATTCCATCTTCTCAAAAATTTCTAAAGCATCTTGAAGAGGGAGACAGTGCCCAAAACTGAGAATATAAAGGACATGGAAAACATTACTTCTCGTTATAAATTTGGGTAGTATTCTAATTTAGCAACGCAAGTTCACATAAAAACAATACAAACCTTTTACTAAAGGTTTACTTAACATACTTCGATTCTTACCACCATCCTGAGAGGCAAGTATGATTATTATGATTTTACAGATGACTTCACAGGCTCAGAGAAAGTAAATAGTGGGGACCCTGCACGATGATCTCTGTTTGGCTGCCAAGTTCTTGCACTGAACCACAGCTCCGTATTGGATTGCTGATCCTGACAATAACCCTGCGAGTGCTGAGGCAGGTGCTGTTTTACAGAAACTGAGGGCATTTTGATGGAAACAAAAAGTAGAAGACATTCTACTCTACTTCAAGTCCCACTGAGTCCAAGCTAATGTACTTTTCTGCTGGACCACCCCGTCAATGATCACCCCAACTAACAACGCTTTCCCCAAGGCGTCAGCATTCATTCCTTCTTTCAGACAACATATACTCACTGCCATTAAAGAATTTAAAAGTATTTTAGATGCGACAATAGAATTGTGATTATGGTTTTTGTCTGTGTGTTTTTATTTAAAGTATCCTGCCCAGCCAGTGTAGCTCAGTGGTTAAGCATCAACCCAGGAACCAAGAGGCCGCCAGTTCGATTCCTGGTCTGGGCGCATGCCCGGGGTTGTGGGCTCGGTCCTCTGTGGAGGGAGTGCAGGAGGCAGCTGATCGGTGATGTTTCTTTCTCATCAGTGTGTGTCTCTCGATCCCTCTCCCTTCCACCCTTTCTTAAAAAAAAATCAATAAGAACATATTTTTAAAAATTAAGTATCAGATAAATAAATAAATAAATGTCCTTATTTTTTTCAAGATATGTATTGAACATAGATTGACTAGCCCAAGTATTTATGGGCTCTGAGCTCTTGGACATGATGCATAATAAACATCCTGCCAACTCTTGATTATTAAGAATTATCTATTACATGGTCATTAAAAATCTCCATAAACCAACCAACCAATCAAAACTTTAAATGTGCTTTTCTGTCAAGCCTTAGAATAAAAAATATGAAGTATAGGGAGAGATTAGGGTGGGGTTCCATATTTCTGACGATATTTTTTGATAGTTGTACACAACCTTTTAAATTGTAATTGCGCATGTCTAATTTCCAGTAGGCTAATAAAAATAATAGTCATTTCTAAAAAAGCAAACAGAACAGAAACAGTCAGAAAAACCTGCTACTTTGGGATCAGTCACTTCTAATTATTTTTATAGTGAAAAATCCCTTTAGAAAGTAGGCAGTTTGAGTTTGCCTATAGTTTCTAATTTAAAATCTTGTGGATTGAATTTCCTTCAACTGGGGCTCACTGGACACTCTCCAGGAACCTAGTGATATCAAAATTTGAGTCGAGTTCAGGTCCGTGTCTCGAAAAATTGAAGAATGGGTTTCACGGACCAAGAGGTAAGCAGAGTTGTTTTTTTTTACAGAGAAGCTCCCTGCAGCAGGGAGGGGACCCGAATGGGTTACCGCAGAAGCTCACTACTGTAGGGGCTTAAATTGTCCTGCTCCTGCCGCCATGGCTCTCTCAAAGAAACACCAGCCCATCTCCTTTTGCCCTTATCTCCCCACTTTTGGTTCCAGCTTCTGGGTTCAGGGGAAGGGAAGCTCAAAGGTTGACTGGTACATTCTGCCTGTCTTGCTCACATCCTGGCCATCTGGTTTATCTCCTCCTTATCTACCATCTTCTCTCCCCATGATCCTTACCCTAAACTGCCTGATCCCATCGGACTCCTGAAGTCCATCCACCTTTCCCACCTGCTATCCCACACTAGGAGACGAGAGATTTCTCCACAGCACTCTCAATTCTTGCAGATAGATCCCTGCAGTGTTTGAATTAAAAACCTCCCAGTCTGTTCCATTTACCCAGTGGTTTTGATAGGGCTGGGACTAGAGTCCCCTTAACTTGGAAGGAAACACACCAGCCAACAGCAAGTGCTCACAAGACAGTAGAACTATAGCACTTCACTGCAATACACTTTGCATCCTTGAGCACTCAAGGGGGTAACCTTAATGAGCACAAAATATTCATCTCTAATAAGAACATGCTGTCATAATCACCCTACATGTGATAAATATCCTAGAGGTTTTCTCTTTGTTAGGTTAATGCTTTTCCACAAGGTAATTTAACCAATTCTCTAAAAAATAATCACATTATCAGGCCCCAATATGGTGTCTTGTGTGTGTGTGTGTGAGTGTGTTTAATGTTTTGAATCTTGCTTTAAACAAATTTCATCCAAATAAATGCTCCCTTTTTTAGCTGGCACCAAAGCTTGTGTTGTTCATTGTAATCAAGCTCCCAGTTGGCTAACTCCTCATCTAACAGTATGTCTTCTGATTTCATTTGAGCAAAATTTATCATCCATATGCAAAGAGAGAAAATGTGTGAACGTCTAAAGCTTATGAAAATTAAGAGGCCATGCACGCTGGTCCTAAAAATAGTAGATAATTATAGGCATTTCTTCCCCATACAATAATTACAGGCCTCCTGTCATCTTTTCTATTCTGTATAAGGTCAGAGTAGTATTATACAAAATTTACAATACATTACAAGTTAAAAACACAATAATTAGCAACTGTGCATCTCCAGCACCAGTGATGAATGTTCACAGTAAAAGTTAGAGAAAAAAAGAGCATTATTTGTTTTATGTGGACAGTACACACTTAAATTTAATCATCAACTCCTGCTACCCAATAGGCAATATTCTCTCACTATTATAATGCTATTTGCCAAGTTCATAGTACACCCTTGGGCCAAATTCATCCTTAACGAAGAGACAGGAAGCCAAATCTCTCCCCGTCATCTCAACCAAGTGCACCATATTATTTTAAATTTAATAATTTTGCTGAACATATTGAATGATAATGAGCAAGCTTAGAGAAAGTGCCAAGGATTATTTTGACTATTATGATCAATGTCTGATTCAGGAAAAAAACCTTCTCACTAGATAATGTGGGTAGGTTAGAGGTTGGCTTATTTAATGCATGGCATAGGGTTGTTTTCTGCACTTGTTTATATCATTCACAGAGGGGAGGAAAGAGCTATAGATATTCTGCTTCAGTGGAAAAAAGAGCATTTTAATAAGAAAGAGGGTTTGTCCTTAGCTCTTAATTATCTGTACTAAATGGAGACAAAAAGACACAGATATAATAAAATGACTGGAAAGAACTGTATATACCTTCACTTCAGCCTTCCTCAGCTCTGTTTTCTGTCAAAAGCAGCTTAGGAAGGATGAGGATTTAGCAAGAATGGTACAAGAGAAGGTTCTAGAGGCCCAGAATCCCCCATTACAAAACTCACTCATGGTTGCCTGTGTCATTTGGTTTGCTCAGCTGTTTCACGTCTCTGCCCATGACAGCTCCTTCCCCATCTGCCATGCTGCTGCCCAAGATGACCACTGCAAACAGGATTTCTCACCTCCAGGGCTGCGCTGCCTCAAAAGCAGTTCAGTCTCAAAGACCAGCATCTCAGGGAGAGCTGAGAATCAGAGAAACCATTCTGCTTTATGTAAGAAACTGATCTGCCTGGTGGCCATCTTTGCCACTCCCTTCCTGTTTCTGTAGCTGAGAGAAAAATAGTATGTTCAAACATTATAAATAAGGAGTCTCGGCCAGACTTTCTTCACTCAAATCCCAGTGCTACTTTTCATTAGCTCTGTGAGCTCAGTTGTAACCCTTCTATGTCTCAGATTTAACATCTCTAAAATGGGAAAGCAATAGCTGTGAGCATTAAAAGACTATATATTACAAGTGAGCTATAAATATGACTGCTATGTGATTAAATGTTCCCTGGCCACAGAGAGTTGCTATGGCAATTGAACAGACTTTAAAACTAATGTAAAATAAACCTTCTGATTAAAAGTACAAGTTTTGGGATCAGGTAAGTCAACAACACACAAATCTCTGTCTTTAGCCAGGACCTCTGCTCTGAGCTGCAGGCTGGCCCATCCAACTGTCTAGTTGGCATCTCCTCTTGGATATCTTGAGCACTGCTAGCACAGCTGAACTCGTCATCTTCTTCCATAACCCTGCTTCTCTGGCTCCCCACCTCAATGAACAACGCCACCAGAAGAGTTTATTCTGACAGTGATCTCTCTAAACCCTGACTTCCAATCCATCAACAGAGAAGACCTTTCCTGGGTCCCGGAACACACTCCTCCCTTCTCCTTTCTCTATGCAGGGCTCCTCAAACTTTTTAAACAGGAGGTCAGTTCACTGTTCCTCAGACTGTTAGAGGGCTGGACTATAGTTTAAAAAAAAAAACTATGAACAAATTCCTATGCACACTGCACATATGTTATTTTAAGCAGGACAGGCAGCGGCGGCAAAAACGCCCGCATGTGGCCCGTGGGCTGTAGTTTGAGGATGCCTGCTCTGTAGTCTCCCTCTCCATTTGGTGAGCCACGTTGTTCAGGAAAGCTTGACCCTAGAGTTTCACTCCATCTTCCAGCTCAATAATTGGTTCAGGAATGGACATGAGACTTAAGTTGGTCCAATCAGAGTGAGACTTGAGGCATTTGCTGGGAATGCTGAAACAAAGACATACTACTCTCTTTTTCAAATAATATTTAAAGAAAGAAGCATGCAACCATGAAGCCGCTGGCCGCCACTTGGGGGCATGAAGGTGGTACCTTTATGATGCAGCACATATGGCAGAAGGTGAACAGGGTAAAAAAGGAACCAGTTCCCTAGAGATTTCATTGAGTTTTGCCTGAACCAACCTCTGCTTCCACATATTGCAATTACATAAACCAATGCCTTCCCTCTGCTTTTAAAGTCAGTTTTTTTTTTCTAGAAAATAAAACAGTAATAAGCTTACAATTCAATTAATGGCAACTGATAATTATGAAATTAGCAGTGGTTATCTTGGAGTTATTGTACTAGCTGTGCTGTCATTTCTTGGGATTAATCAAAGTCACTTAGAGTTAGACATTTCCCACTTAAGATGAACCATATAAATCAGACTTGGTTTATCACCAGCATTTACAAAACCAGACCTAGGGAAAGAACTAGGTCTAACGATGCATGCATGGTCTTAATAAAGCAAATGTATAGCCTACTCTGATAATTACAAAATCAGAACAGTGAGAATATTCACAGTAAGTCGGGTTTTATTACTTGCAAATTGAAAGTATTGCAAGTGATTCAGTCAAAAAGTTTACCTCTTCAATATTTCTGGAATCCATTCATTTCTCTCTATCCCCCACCCCCACCCTGGTTCAAACTATCATTATTTCCTGTCTGGACTATGGCAGTAGTCTTCCAATAATCTTCCTGCTTCATTAGTTGTCACCCTCTCACTCCATTCTCCACAAGAAGTCAGCAGGATCTTAAAAATATAAAATTCAGATGTGATTAAATCATTTCCCAGTCTCAAGTCCTTTAATGACCTCTTATAGAAATGAGAATAAAGTCCATATCCCTCATAACTGCCAACTAGGTCCCATGTGACTTGGTGCCTCACCTTCTTTAACATCTTTATCTTATGTCAGTCCCACTTGGTCTTTAAAAATCCTGGCATTATGCCCTTACTGGTTTGGCTCGGTGGATAGAGCATCGGCCTGCGGACTGAAAGTTCCCAGGTTTGATTCCGTCAAGGGCATGTACCTTGGTTGCTGACACATCCCTAGTAGGAGGTGTGCAGGAAGCAGGTGATCAATGTTTCTCTCTCATCGATGTTTCTAACTCTCTATCCCTCTCCCTTCCTCTCTGTAAAAAATCAATAAAATATATATATATATTTTAAAATCCTGGCATTATTATCTTTTTGCAGTTCCTTAAAGACACACCATTCTTTTTTCTGCCTGAGATCTTTTGTACATACTGCCTAGGTCAGCCTCTTCCCCAGTCAAGGACCACTCACCCCAAAGGTTGCAGTTTGATTCCTGGTCAGGACACATAACTAGGTGGTGGGTTCCGTCAGGGCACATATGGGAGGCAAGCGATTACTACTTCTCTCTCACTTTGATGTTTCTCTATCTCCTCTTCCTTCCTCTCTCTAAAATCAATAACAAGCATATCCTCAGGTGAGGATTTTTTGAAAATTGGGGCATATAACAGGTGGTTAATAAATCCCTGGTAAGTAGGATATCCCAAGTCAAGGATACTCTTTTGCTTATCTCACCCTTTGGAACTCAATGCTATTCCACACAGAAGCCTCTAGTTTGTAGGCCCTCCTGTCACATGTTCCCACTGTCCTCTGGTATCTGTCCTTCAGAACATCTATTATCTCTGATTACTTTTTTAACTGTTTGCTTCCCCCATATCCGTCTCCTTTCATGATATGTCATCACCATCTACCCCTGGAAGATAGCAGCTATTCAATAATGGATTAATAGAATAATTGAGATAAGTACAAATTTTGTCTATGTCACTTTTTAGCTTTATAACTCTGGGTAAACTACTTAACATCCTTGAGCTTCTATTTCTCCATCTTCAAAAACTAGAAATGATAATACCCACTTCATTCACAAGGCTGTTTAAGGTTTAAATTAAATTTGGGCGCATAGCCCTGGCTGTGTTGCTCAGTGGGTTGGAGCATCACAAAGGTGGCAGTATGATTCCTGGTCAGGGCACATACCAAGGTGGTGGGTTCCGTCCCATGTCAGGGCACATATGGGAGGCAACCGATTGCTATTTCTCTCTCACTTTGATGTTTCTTTCTCTCCTCTTCCTTCCTTTCTCTAAAATCAATAACAATCATATCCTCAGGTGAGGATTTTTTTTTAATTGGGGGCACATAACAGGCAGTTAATAAATTCCTGGTAAGTAGGGTATCCCAAGTCAAGGATCTCTCTAGCTCTCAGGAGGTGAAAAAGAACCCTAGGATCAGGTGCTTTGCGAAAGAATCTAAACTTCCAATAAAACTAGAGTGAGATGATGAGTTTCCACTGTGAGAGGTTCTTTGAAAAGGTCCTAAGGACAACTATGCCATTCAAAGGAGCTAGAAAAATTTGTAAGCAAAACACCAAATGACTAGGAAAAGCTAAATAAATGGCAAGAATAACTAGTACCTATTCTCTGAGATCTCAAAATATGACTTCAAAATATTAAGGCTGAATTTCAGCCCCAGGGGACCCTTACAATTTTTAAGTCACCAGAAATACACTATGGATCCTCCCCATGTATTCAATTGTACAGTGACCTCTTACCTCTTACTGAGATTGCTGTTTTAGAAACCTACCTACATTGTCTTGTTTCATTGAATCCTCAAACTCTATAAAGATTTCATTATTTACATTTTATACATGAGAAAACTAAGGCCTCAGTACTCTCTGACTTCAACATTAAATCTCTTAAGAGAATTTCTCATTCTTAATTAGATTTTCTACTCCCTTGTTCATTTATCATCCTCATCAGAATGTAAATTCCTTGAGGGCAGGCAACTTGTTTGTTTTATACCCTTTTTTAAGAGCCCAGATTAGTGCCTACTGTATAGTCACTGTTTGTTGTTCAACATTTATTTGTTGGATAAGTGAGTGAATGGACTCTTCGAGTTAATAGAGCAAAGAGATGAGAATTTGGTATCCTATATAATAAAGGGGTAATATGCAAATTAACCCTCATGCCCTCACAATATGGCTGCCTACTACCAGGCTGGCAGGGGGGTTAGTGAGGGATGACCAAATGACTGAACAATAGGCTGTGTGGGGCGAACAAACCAGTGGGGGGCCATGAGGGGTGACCAGGCTGGCAGGGGGTACAGTTGGGGGTGACCAGGCTGGCAGAGGGAGGCAGTTGGGGGTGATTAAGCTGA
>PVJC01038976.1:0-16500 GCA_004026665.1 Murina feae | reverse complement strand
CCACAATCCTCTAGGCGTCCAGGCGGCCTCCATAGTCCCACAATCCTCTAGGCGCCCAGATGGACTCCACAGTCCCACAATCGTCTAGGTGCCCAGGCATCCTCCACGGTCCCACAATCCTCTAGGTGCCCAGGCGGCCTCCACAGTCCCACAATCCTCTAGGCGCCCAGGCATCCTCCACAATCCCACAATCCTCTGCTCGCGGACTTCCGGATCTTCTAGCTCCTCTGTGTTTCTTTCAGTCGTTGCATTGCCCAGGGCCTCCAGCTGGAGGGGATTTTTCTGTTCTTTGGCGTAGGTACCTGTTTACTACTTGGAGTCAGTGAAGTTTCGGGAGTCCTGCCGCTGCCATGACCCTGTCGGTCCCACGCGCACTCGTGAAACAACCGCCCGTCCAGTCCACGTCCCGGTTCCAGTGGGAAAGGTACTGTGCTGAGCCCTTTCCAATCGGGTCTTCCCCTTCCTTCCCCAGCACACCCCAAACCTACTCCGGGCAGCGCACCCCCACCCCGCAGACCCTTAAGACCCGCCCCCTGTTTCTTCTGCTTTCGCCCATCAAACTCGCACCCTATGATGTTGCCTGGGGGGCGCCCCTAACTGCTCTCTGGGGTAGGGGGGGCGGGGACGTGTGCGCCAGCCTGGGCGGGGCCTGGTGTACTGGTCCCTGGTTGTTCTGGTCACTGGGTTTTTATACATATAGAAGATTGTCTTCCAAGGAAATCACTTTTGAGCTTTGATTATAATTAATCAATTATGACTAATGGTGATGGTGATTTAGTAAAAGTGGAATGATGAATTAGTGTTGCCCCAGGGCCAAAGTTCTGACTAACCAAGACTCTGTCCCTGCTGGCTGATGATGCCTTAGCTCAGTGGTTCTCAACCTTGGCTGCACATTAGAATCACCTGGGAATCTTTTTAAAATTCTGATTTCTGGGCCTCATCCTCCAGAAATTCTGTTTCTTTGTTACTAATGTTGTGGCTCCACCCCATAACGAAGCAACAGAATTTCTGGGGATGAGGCCCAGAAATCAGGATTTTAAAAAAGATTCCCAGGTGATTCTAATGTGCAGCCAAAGTTGAGAACCACTGCCTTAGCTGATCTGCTTGGGGGTAAGTTTCTTCATCTTAAGAATGGAGATGGTATGGAGGACATTGCAGGTTGTCCTGTGGGTTAAGTGCGATCAATGAAGATAAAGGGCAGGCATGGTGCCTGGGTGGAAGGTGCACAATGAGTGTTTGTTGAATATAACCATGCCTGCATGGGCCTCTAAGAGACTCTCCTTCGTTGCCTGCAAAACCTGACTGAAATCCAAGACGGTTGCTGTGATGATGGCAAAGCAAACCAGATCTTGCCACTTCCAAGCTTAAGACACCTCAGTCTTGGATGGAAATCCACCCTCGGGAGCCAGGACCGTGAGATCTTCATGGTCCTGACCCTGCCCACCTCTCCAACATCTTTGCTCTCTTCTATTTTGATTATGGAAATTTCAAAAGAAAAATGTAAAAAGTAGTACAGTGGGTATACTGTTCTCCACCTGGAATCAACAGCTGTTAATATTTTGTCATGTGTGCTTTACATGCCACCGAACCGTTTGAAAGGAAGTCGTGGACATCATGGCACATTCCCCTCAAGATCTTGAGGAGTGAGCATCTCCTGAGAATAAGCTGTTCTTTCCGGTGGCTTCCACATAGTTAACGAGCATTAATTCTATAATCACGCCCCAGCTTGCTCCTACTAACACAGCCACAAGGGTGTCTTTCTCTTTGTTCCTTAATTAAGCCTTTTCCTGCCTCAGGGCCTTTGCACTCTCTGTGCTCCCTTCCTAGAATACTCTCGCTGGATTTTGCTCTGCCAGCTCCTTGCTCTAATAGCTTCAGAACCTGAAGATGTTCCCTGATTTCCCTCACTCTCTATCCTCTCCATCTTACTGTTTTCCTACACACCTGCCACTATATGGCATTCTGTTTTTATTCTGCATTTGTGACCCTCTTGACCCCTCTCCCCATTAGCTGCAGGAGAGCAGGGGCTGTGTCTGGTTTGTTCACTGTTTTAGCCCAGTGCCTAGAACAGTGTCTAGCATACAGTTGGTATTCAGTGGGCATTTGTTAAGTGAATAACTGAATATCCCTGCGTGCAGTGTTTTCCAACAGAAGATGTGGTAAAATGAAATGATTAGGACCCGTGTTTAGAGACAAATCGCAAGGGTTAATCCCAGCGCTGCCACTCACTAGCTGTGTGTCACATGGGCCCCGTCGCTTAAACTTCTCTGCCAAATGGGGACAGTGACAGTCGTCTCTACTTCCTAGGGTTGTTGTGAGTTACTAAGGAGGTTCTATACAAAGTGCTTAGGACAGAGCCAGGCACATAACCATCGACCTTCCTTGTGCACTTGTGATTAATGTAGGTCAGCTGGCTGGAGGCCCACGATTTTAAGCACTATTGGCCTCTCACAGGCTCACACAGAAACAGTCTCCAAGCATAACACCCCGTGGAACACTTCATGGAAGCACTGATGTGACCGCACCACTGCCACATGCTGCCCTGTGAGAGGTCAGCCAGGTCAACACTGGCCTGGAAAAGGCTCTGGTTGTTAGAGCGGGTATCTGGGCTGATGCGCCAGAGTGCAAGGCCAAATATTTAGACTCTCATCCCTGAGACCAGCCCTTGGAGGCTCAGACAGAAGCTAAGGCATGGGGACCTGGAGAGGAGGGGACAAAAGTAGACCCCAACTCCTGGAGGAAAGTGAACCCAGTGGCATGGACTCTGACTCAGTGGGTCCCCTCCCATGCTCTGTTTGGTTGGTCGACTGTTAATGAATTTTCACCTTATTACTGGCCTGTAGGGGCATGCAGGGAAATACATGTCTTTTCTTTTTTTTCCAGCTAAAGCTGTAATAAAAAATAAGGTAAGAAATCAAGAAAATTGTTGGAAATGTGGGTAAAATTGCATCCAACTGGAGATAAAATAAGGCAGCCTGTCCAGGAGCGTGTGAATGGAATACAGATATTTGCTTTTTCAGGGAGGAGTGTGGGTTGTTTCCGTTTGTGCAGTTTTTATAACGGGAAAGCTCCTTTCCTTTGGTGAAATGATTCCTACCCTATTTTCCATCCCCGAGCCTCTGGTGGAATGGCTTTGACCTGTTGCTCCAGATTTGGGCATCTGACTCAGAACTGGCCAGTCAGAGGATTCCATGCTTTGACCAGCCATTGGTTCAGACATGGGCACATGATCCATTTTGAGCCAATGGGAATCAGGCCTGGGATTTCATTTGCTCTATTGAGTGACAAGAGCTTTCTTTCCTCTGGACTTGAACTGGGTAATAATTAAAAAGCCACGGGAGCTCACACGTGGCCCTGGAAATAAAGCAGAAGCAGAGTCGCGAGGTAGTTGAGTGGTGCTGTGATTCTAAGATGGCCCTGCGGGTACATAGGCCCTATAAAATTCCCTCCTCTTGAGGGTTGGTAAGGCTGTGGATATGATGGATTTCACTTCCCCAGTTAGGCTATGAAGAAGGTGTTTCATAGATGTACTAGTAATTAAGGCTCCAAATCAGTTGAGTTTGAATGCATCAGAAGGGAGAATATCCTGGATGAGCCTGACTCAACCAGGTGAAGGGAACTGGGTGATTTCAGGCATCAGAGATGGTTTAACTGACCTGTCATGGAGGAACTGGCATCTTGTGGAGAAGGCCACTTGGCAGAAAGTGGCCTCTGCCTGACCACAAAAAAGTGGGTGTCATTCTCCTAAAACCATAGGGAACGGAATTCCTCTACAGCCAGGGAGTATGGAAGAGCCTGAGCCAGCATCACAGCTTCAGCCACCTTCAGCCACGGACACTGAATCACCCTTCGTTGTAGTCTGCTGTGTGTGACCCTGATGTCTCAATGTCAAGCCATTCCCTTTCCCCAACCTGTGATTTGAAACCAACTGAGAAGCAGACCCGAAGGCCTGGCAGCTGTAGACCAAGTTGACAGGGTTTTTTTCTGCTCAGACTGGATTGTATGACACGACTTGGCCCGAGAGCTTTCCTGATCCCCTCTCTACACGTCTAGGGCGACCCTAATCTTGCTGGAGAATCCCCAGAGCTGCCACTTACCTAGACACCACCACACACACCTGCACAGTCCCCACGGTGGCACATGGAGGGAGATGAGCCTCAGAACTGCTGCTCAGAGGCAGCCTGGAGCCCCGATGGAGGCGTGGTTACTGCAGGAAGTGAGAAGGGGCCAGCCTACTGCCGGGTTGTCTGGTCCTCACCAGGTGGACTGTCCTCTTTTTTGTTGTACTGGGTTGAATAGTCCCCCTGAAATTCATGTCCACCCAGAGCCTCAGAATGTGATCTTATTTGGAAAAAGGGTCTTTGCAGATGTAAATAGTTAAGGTGAGGCCACGCTTACCACAGAGGAGGGGCCTCAGCCTGGGCCCTCACCAGAGACTCTGATTTAATGGGTATTCGTAAAAAACAACTTGATGGAGATATAATTTACACACCATAAAGTTCACTCACTTTAGGCATACCATTGAGTTTTAAATTTCCTGAATTGGGCAGCCAGCACCATAATCCAGTTCTAGAACTTTCTCATCACCTTTCATAATACCAGCCCTCGTGGCCATGGGTTGTTTTGTAGCTCCCACGTGATTCTAACCTAGAGCCCTGCTTAGGGGCGGGGCCTGGGAAACAGGAGAGTGACATAAGGTGGCCCAGGGGTGCTGAGGAACATACTTGGCACTGGATGTGTGTGGGCTTTAAAAGAATGTAAATAAGTATCCACAGAGGCAGTTTTGGTTGAGGGGAGAGAGGGAAGGGGGAGGTGGAGAGATTGGGGAGGCTGGCTGTTGAGATGAATTGTGGAAGCCCAGGCCACAGTCTAGAAAGGTTCATCTGGGCTGTGGATAGTGCTGGGGTGGGGGTGGGTTTAAGGAAATAGGAGGACACACTCCATATTTCCACCTGGAAAGAGAACCCTGGGCCTCCTCTACAGTCCACACTTCTTACCTCTGCTGGTTTTAGGAGGGGAGTCTGAGGGAAGAGGCCTGGGGTGGGTGTGGGGACCTTGCAAGACCCCCTGCATGGTCCAGACCCAGGTACATGGACGTTACTGTTGCCAGAGGGTTGAGACGCCACCCCTGAGGACACACATGGGGCCAGAAACAGAGGCGAGTGAAGGACCCAGGGGTTCTGCTTTTTCGGCCTTGGCCGGGCCCCCTGAGCTTGATCTGTGCTGCTCAGAGTCCAGGGCTGGCCCTGCCTGGACCCCGCAGCCTTCCCTTGCCTTCTGTCCAGCAGGACCTTGTGTGGTCCTGTGGCGGACTCTCCACCACTTGGCACCCAGGCTTACTGTCATCCTGTGCTTGCTCCTGGTGACTCAGCGTTTGTACTTATATCCGGTTGTGTGGCTCTGGCAGGCACTGGTGTCCACAGGGCTGGGCTGCCGACCAAGCCTGCAGCAGAGGCCTCTGTGATGTGCCCAGTTTATCCTGGTCTGTCCCCTTCACCTTGGAGAGAGTGACTTAGGAGCACAACTGCCACTGGTAGTGACACTTACTGTGTGTGTCAGAAACTCTGTTGCAAACAACAGACCCACCTTGGCTGGGATTTGTTAAAAGATATTAAGTGTTCCCAAATCCATGGGAGGGTGCTGCAGGCTCTGAAGCTACGCAGCAGAAAAAGACCACACCACGGGGCCTGCTTTGGTAACACCATGGCTGCGGCTCTGTTCTGACGAAGTTGTGCCTGGACTGAAGGCTCAGCAGCCTTACACCGAGTTTTCTAGAAGCTCAGATCCACTGGGCACTGCTGTCATTGCACAAGCGCCATTGCGAGTCCCTCTCTCACAAGCCTATCTGACTGATGGAACCTGGGCCATGTGACTGCATCCCAGCTGCAAAGAAGTGTGGGAGCTGAGTTTCTGCAATTGACCTGGGAAGGCAGCACTCATTATGTGGGATGTTAGCAAAATGTAGAGAAGGAATTGGTTGGCCAAAAAAGACAGACACCTGCTCCGCCTACTGGGCGAGGGGGTGGGCTGAGCACTCAGTGCCTTTCATTTAATCCCATCCTTATAGTTAGGATAACAGGGATTTAGAGAAGGGAAATAATTTGTCCAAGATTGCGTGGAGCTCAGACTCCAGAACCTTCACCGAACTTCTAAAGGCTGGACTGAATAGAAAACTGCACAGAGCTCCCTGAACCACAGCCATTTGGATGCCCTAATGCTGGCCTGGAGTCTCAACCACAAATTAACCCACTTTGTGTGGCCAAAGCAGTCACAGGATGGGCTCTCTGCTCTTGCTCATTGAATCCTCGGGTGGAAGCAGAAAACCACTTATATTTTGTCCGTTTATAAACAGCCAGATCATGTAAAATCACTGGTATGCCCACCATCAGGAGACTCGAGTTCTGGGTCTAGTTTCCTATTGCATGACCTTGCGTCTCATTCATTCTCTGAGCCTCTATTTTCTCATCTGCAAAGTCGGTACCAAAGTCTTCCCGTTTTGCTCCCTGCAGGGCTGTCATTAGGATCAAATGTGAACGTGAGTGCAGAGCAAAGGATGAACTCTATGCAGGACAACTCTCCTCTGCATTGATCTTAGTCCCCGCCAGCCACCTGCGAATAAAGGCTTCTGTGGGCCCATTTGCAGCTGCATTCACTCCATTCAGGAGGAATCATAAGCTGGGCTAGAGGAGCTCTCAGGATTGTCTGTTTAGACAATAAGTGAACAGACGGCTTGTTTCTTTGCCTTGAATAGGGACCACACCCCTGTGGGTCATGAACAGAAGCTATTTGGGACTGATGGCCTGGCCACAGGCAGCCTCAGCCTGGATGTAGGCTGTAGCAAAGACACCCACACAAGCCTTGTTCTGGGCTTACCCACGGGGAGTTCTGATCCTGCAGTGCCTTTCAGAGTAGGAAGCCAGGCCTCCCCTGGGTGAGATGTTGAGAGGGAAGCCATGCAAATTCTTGGGCCCCTCCGCAGCCCCACCAGCCCCACTGAATCAGAAGCTTTGGGGGTAGGGCCAGCAATCTCTGCTTTAATACCCCCCCTTCCCTGGGGCACTAGCCATATGCAAGGGCACATGAGATGTAAGGAGATATGTGCTGGGGGCTTCGGAGAAATAGTTTTCTTCCCGTTAAAGAAATTTGTCCAGGAGTGGATGTTGCCCTGACCGGCTGAGATTGGCAGAGCAGAAAAGAGCCCGAACTGCCCAACCACTTGGGGACCTTGTGAAGAGCTTAACCAAAGAACTTATATGCATACATACATAACCCATGGGCACAGACAGTGAAGGCCTGGGGGCGGGTGTGTGTGTGTGTGTGAGGTGGAAGGGGCCCATGGTGGGGGATAAGGGAGGCATCTGTAACACTTTCACAATAAAGATAAATTAAAAAAACGAAAAAGGAAAAACAAAAACCGTAAATGCCCTTAGAGCAAGCATGTCCAACTCTCGGCCCCTGGGCTGCATGCCTCATTTATTTGGCTCGTGTTAGCCTTTGAGTTTGACATGCTGGCCTTACAGCATTGCTGCTTGTAGCTGAGAGACCCAGGTTCACAAGGTTGATGATGGTCTAAGCACTGTCACCTAGAGTCGCTGCCTTATTATGATGGTGCCCCCATCCTTTTCCTCCTCTGCACATGCTCACATCTGTCATTGAAAACTTCCCATGCATTAGAACGGCTACTATCAAGAAACCCAGAAGTTAACAAGGGTTGGTGAGGATGTGGAGAGATCAGAACCCTTGTGCCTGTTGGTGGGATGTAAAGTGGTGCAGCTGCCATGGAAAATAGTATGACGATGCCTTCAGAAATTAAAGCTAGAATTCTGATATGATCTAGCAATTCTACTTCCATGAATAGGGCCAAAAGGATTGAAAACAGGGTCTCAAAAAGAATCTGTGTATACCCACATTCATAGGCAGCATTATTCACAATAACCAAAAGGTGGAAGCAGGCAAGATTTATTGATGGGTGGTTAAGATGGTTAATTTTATGTTACGTCTATTGAGCACAATGAAACAACAGGAAACACATACACACACACGTGAGCTCGAGCCGTCCCTTCCTTCACATCACGTATGTGTATTCCTTTTGCCTTTCCTCTGAGTTCTATTCCCACATATCCAGGCTTTTTAATTATTTTTTAAAATAAGTTTTTATTGATTTCAGAGAGGAAGGGGGAGGTAGAGAGAGAGAGAAACATCAATGATAGGAGAGAATCATTGATTGGCTGACTTTTGCATGCCCCCTACTAGGGATCAAGCCCACAGCCCAGGCATGTGCCCTTGACCAGAATCAAGCCTGAGACCCTTCAGTCTGTAGGGCGATGCTCTATCTACTGAGCCAAACCAGCTAGGGCCATCCAGGCTTCTTACTATCTTCCCCTGGACATTTGAAAGGCAGCTCATGTTCAGTATGCTTGAGTCTGAACTCATGACCTTCCTTCCCAAACCTGCTTTTCTTCAGAGTGACTGACACTTCCATCCATTACAAGTCAGAAATCACCCTCTTCCTCACTCCTCACCCCTACCCCTCAAGGATAATCCATTGCAAACTCCTGGTGATTGCCTTTCTGAAATACCTGCCAAGGGCAGCTACCCCTTCCAGTCTCCTCCAGTATCGCCTCTGATGACAGCAGTGGGGCCACTGGGCTCCCTGTGCGTGCCCTGGCACCACCCATGCTTCAGGGCAGAGCAGGAGTGAGTTTTTCCAACTGCACATCTGACTGATTCCATTCTAGTCTCACTCTCGATAATCAGTGCCATATGGAAATATTTCATGGAAAACTCCAGCTCCTCCCAGAGTAAATTGCAATGCAGGCTTCTCCTGAGTTGATTTTACATCTAGTTATAAGAGCCAAGCAGTCTTTGGGGTGGGTTTGGACTCAGCCTCTCAGAGATGGAGTCTGACATCTGGGGGCCAGGGAAGGACAAATGTCACTCATGACTAGCGCCTCAGTATGGGTTGTGCCGGGCGTAGAGTCTGAGACAAGAATTCAAGAGCAAGTAGTTTATTTAGGAGGTGATTCAGGAAACACTGGGAGCAGGAGGTGAGAGAGGGAATCGAGATAACAATTTGGGGCGTGTTATCAAGCCTATAGGTACAGAGGACACCTAGAGTTCAACATTGTGGGGAAGGTCTGGGAGATGGTCAGTTATCCCAGGGGTGAGGGAGCACCCACTCCTACAGCTCATTTCTTGTGGGGTTGCTGGAGGGGCTGTTAATTCTCCGGCACTTTCTGTCCGCCCTGTGCGGGCGCGTGGTCTGCTGAGGCTGTGGACAGAAACCTAAGGCAAAAGCAAGCAGGTGCTGGCAGTGGGAAGTGGCTCTGAGCCCCCTGGAGGGTTCAGGGCTATGTGCCAGGCATGGACAGTGCCCACTCCCCGTGGAGTTGATGTTGAACGATGCCCACTGAGTAACTGAGACCCTCATGACAGAACATGGTTAGGAAATTGGTCTTTTCCAATTCTCCTTTCCCTCATGCAGAAAGGTCTCAGCTTCTGCTCATGTGTCTTAACTCTGTTATAACACTTGATTATCTCCCTTTTGAACCCAGAGAGAGCCAGCCTAGGGTTTGGAGACTTCCTGGGCACTCATTCCTAGCTGCAATTTATCATGTTGCTTTGGTTTTGAATTTATTTTTCCAATTAATTCCAGTCAGTATATAAGGTTCACTCTAAAATTACATTTACATAATTAAGACGTCTGATTTAGAAGAATGTTAAGTATACCACAGGTTGTGCTGCATCAGAACAGGTGACAGGTGGTGGCTGGAGCCTGGGGAAGCTGCCCCGAGGGATAAAGTCCCCGCTCCACAGGGGCATCTGAGACCTCTCCCTGCTGGTTTCCAGCACATCTCTGGATCTGATTCTCATTTCTCAATGACTCCTCTGCCCACTGGAAATCCCTTCTCCCTCCCACCAAGTATGTTCATGTCTCTGTTGTTGTCCCAGCTGTTCCCACACATCTCCCTCCTTCTTTTTAAAAAATATATTTTTATTGATTTCAGAGAATAAAGGAGAGGGGGAGAGAGAGAGAGAAACATAAGTGATGAGAGAGAACCATTGATTGGCTACCTCCTGCACACCCCCTACTGGGGATCAAGCCCACAACCCCGTCATATACCTTGTCCAGGAATTGATACCCTGACCAGGAATTGAACCGTGACCTCTTGGTGTCTGGGTTGCCTCTCAGCCAGTGAGCCACACCAGCCTGGGCCCTTTCTTCTTTCAATATCCTGATCAAGCTGAAGGCCCAGCTCCATGCTCCATGCTCCATGCTCCCTAGACCCCCTAAACCCCAGACTGTCACCTTCCCCCTGTTGGAGCTGAGTGCTTCCTGCTGGGGAACCCCCACTCCCCCCTGTAGGATTATTTCATCCTTCTGCACATATGGCTGTTGAAAGGGGGGTCCCCCATTAGCCCAGGAGCTGTGATAACAAGGTCCTGCCCCTCACTGCAGCCCGAGGGGAGTCGGCTGATGGACGAGTGAAAGAGGAAAGGAGTGGCCGTGGCTCCCTCCTCAGTGTCCCCTTGACTCCTCAGGTGACTCTGGACAAGCAAGGTGCTCAGCCTAGTGGCGGCGGCGGTGGTGGTGGTGGGTTCATTAGGAAGTGTGACAATGGCCCTGCCAGCTCAGTATTGACCTCCCTCTTAGCTGGTCCTGTCACTGGCTAAGTGGAGCCTGGGGAGTTCCTGTTCCCCAGCTCTGAGTGAGACCACAGACCAGATTGCACTGGTGGACACCTACCGATGCTTGTGCTGAGGCCGAGAGCACTGCCTGGGGTCTCTAGATTGGGTTTGGGGAACCAGCAGAGCCTGAAGCCTGAGCAGGAGGCTCCAGGCAGGTCATGACGCTGTGAAGAGAACAGAGCTGGGAATCGGGGGAGAGACGCATGGACACCATCCAGCCCCTTTTGTCCTGTTAGCAGAGTAGCGAGTCCCAGCAGAGTCCTGGCAGGCACGGGCTGCTCCGAAGCTGAGCCGTAGGCAGGTGGGAGGCCCTGAGGGGGTCAGGGCAGGGTGACTCCCTGGCTCTTGTTTTACTTTGTCAGAAAAGTTAGAGCAGCCAAAATTCACTGAGTGCACACAGGCAGCAAACACTGGTCTTAGCACTTTTCATGCATTTTTTGCATTTTTATATAACAAATATGTTGTGCTTGCTCTGTGGAGGCACTGCTCTACTTGTTTTACAAAACAAGACAACATTTTAAACCATTTTATCATGAAACCACTTACTCCTCACAAAAGCCTCTGGCGTTGGTGCTATTGTCTCCACTTGCAGGGGCAGCTTAGCCTGAGCAAGGGGCGGAAGCGGGGCCAGTGGAGTGAATGCTGTCTGGCTCCAGAGTCTGGTTTCTCCCCAGGATGATGCCTGGTTTTCATCATGCTCATAAAAGGCCATGGGTCAATTATGCTTATTACTCATTTCACTGGAGGGAAAATCGAGGCACTCAGTGATTAATTTCTCTGCTTGAAAGTGACCGAGTCAGACTGCAGGCTTAGGCCCACATTGTAACCACCAGGCAACCGCCCCACAGTAATGAGCCCTTTGAAGAAAGGTGAGTCACTTACTTTGGCTGTGCCTCAGTTTCCTCAGTTGCCAAGTTAGGCTCTACTAATCCTGCCCCACTGACTCACAAGAGTGCTGAGAGAAGGAACCCTGGCCAGAAACTTCTTTGGGAAGGTGTGCTGGGCTGGGAGGAAGCTGGTCTGAGTGCCTGGGCCATCACGGTCCCCTTGTCTGCCCGTAGTTTCTGCACTGGGAGTGTGGGTGGGCTGAGGTGAAATTTCAGGTTCATCAAGCTCTGCACTTGGCCCTGATTGTCAAGCTCTGTCCCAGTGGACAGCGGAGCTGCCTGTGTGACTAACCAGGATTGGACCTGCCAATGGGAGACTTGTTCTAGGAAAGTGCATTCAGGGGGCCAAGCGGCTCTGGCTTCTGTGACGATCTGCAGGGCCAGATAATTGCAGGGGGATCCCCTGTGCTGAGAAGAGACCTTGGACAAGGGGTCCAGCCCCAGGGTTCAGGCCAGCCTCTGTAGTCTCCCCCAAGTTCTCCTTTGGGGCAGAACTCTCACAAGAATGAGTCATTCACTCAATTCGTTCATTCAATAACTCTCCACAGAGCAGCTTTTATGTGCCAGGCCCTGTTCTAGGCACCCGGCATACAGCTGCGAATGAAATTGACCAAGGCCCACTTTTCATGGAGCTGACGTTACAGTGGAGGGAGGAAGAGGGAAGTGAACATTAGTGCACACCCATCTAACATGACCATAAAGCATGATCATATAGACATACATATGTGTATGTATGCACATGCATCTAAGTGTACACATACATATATATGTAAGTGTGTATTCTAGGTAGCTATAAAAATCAAGCAATCAAGTAGGGTATTGGGATAGAGAGTTCTGGGGGTTACTTTATATTGGGGGGGGCATGGAAGTCCTCTCTGAGATGTGCAGAGGTCTGAGAGAATGAAAGGAATCTTCCATGTGCATATCTGGGGAATGGAAGTTCCAGACAGAGGAAGAGCATGTGCAAAGGCCTATGGTGGTAGCATGTTTGGTGTGTTCTAGGAAAAGAACCAGTGTGACCACCATAGTAGAGTGAGCCAGGGCTGTGTGCGAGTCATTACATTGTGAGAGAGATGAGATGTGATTTGAGAGTTTTGCACAAAGGACTTGAATTTTGACTTGATAGTTGAAAGGATTCCTCTGGCTGCCTGTGGAGGGTGAACTGTGCAGGGTCGATAGAGAGCAGGTACAGGAAGTCCAGTGAGGAGGCAACTGTTACAGTTTAGTGAGTGAGAGATACTTGGCCCATTCGTGCTGGAGGTGGGGAGCTGATCTAATTCTTGCCAGAGTTGAAAGGACGGGTTGATGGACTGGAAGTGATGAAACAGGTGTAAGAAAAGTGTGTAAGCTGACTCCAGGTTTGGCCTCATCACCTGGAGGAGAGGGTTGACTTTTACTGTGGGGAATGGCTGGTGTGGGTGGAAGACAGGAGCATCGGGAACCTGCAGGAGTGCACATGCAACCCTGTGTAAGGGTGACCTCACCCTTGGTCCCTGGGGCCTCTGCTCATGTGTAGGAGGCCCTGGAACATGGGCCTCTGGTTTAACCCAAAACCTACATTTCCTTCTTGAAATCTCATCTCTAAAGTTCCGGGGGCTCTTTTGATTTTCTCTTTTAAAGACTCAGCCTGCATTCTATCTCATGGCGGGGGTTCACCCCCTAAGGATGGGCAGCCCGGCAGTTAAAGCACGAACGGGTGACATTCCAGCAGCGCCTGAGGGCCCCAGGCCCACGGAGGAGATGTTGCGTGGCTGCCACCTGTCCAGGCAGTGTGTAGGAAAGCGCCACATTTGTTAAAGAGAGTTTGAATGTTAAAAAGGGATATTAGTTGCTGGAAGGAAGTTACTACTGAGTCTTCAAGTACCATCAACTAGGAAAAAGATGGATGAGACTTTCATGGATGTGTCATTTGTCCCAATAAAATAAAACATCTTAAAACCTGTCTTTCCTGGCAGTGAAGTGTTGCAATGTTGTCTAACCGCAGTATACGTGCCAATGATGAGTTTCTTAAAAAGAAAGCACAAAACAGTGCTTTCACCGCTCTACCCAGCTTTCTAAAGCAACTGCAGTACAAACACACATTTAGTTGTCCAATGAAATGTACAAAGCACCTATTAGCGTGGCCCTCAGCTAAGGAGGAGAGAGATGAATCCGATCTTCTCAGCAGGCCCATGGCTGGTGGGGACGAAACTTGGACATAAATTAGCACACAGGTCACAGTGGTTGATGCAGTGAGAAAGGTCTTGTGTACAGAGAAGAGAGGAATTGCTGCATGCTGTGGGGTCAGACAAGGTTTTTCTGAAGAAATGGTGTGTTCATTACCTTGCTTTTGCCAGCATGTAACTGAAACCCCTCATGAGTCTGACTTTTACACTGTAAGGAAATTTATCTCCCAAAACACGGTCCACTGCCACCTGCCTTTTGATTCAGGTTTGCTGCATTGAGAAGGTGGCTGTCTATAAGTCGGGAAGCGGGTCTCAGCAGGAGCTGAATTGGCTAACCCTTGATCTTGGACTTCCCACCCTCCAGAACTGTTGGAAAATAAATGTTTATCGTCTATGGGAATCTGTTATAAGAGCCTGAGCCGACCAGACACCATGATTCCTCTGTCTTCCCTAGCTTGATGTCTTGGGCACATCTCAAAAGCTTCTCAGATTCACTCAGCTCTTAAAATAAGTGCATCCTTCAGAAACGGAAGAGTCCAGTCCAGGACATGCCAACATTCAATTTCACGGCCAATCTGAGCGTGGAGAGCGGCTACAGTGTTTGGACAGGTTCAAGCTTCAGACTAATGAGAGGACCTGGTTCTCTCATGACAAAGCCACATGGAGGTCCCAGCTTGGAGGGCAAAGCCCTCCCAGCACAACTATAGCCAAAGTTAGGGTTGTAAGCATGACCTTATGGTCCGAACCTGTGGTCCCACGTGGCTGAGTGATGTGGGCTGCGGGAGGTGCAGCAAGTGTTGCCAAAACAAAGCTTGATAGAGTTCTCGGGTGCATGTAATTAAGTAGATTGGAAACTCTCAAGGACATTGTAAACATCTTGACCACACCTTTGCTTTGCTTGGTGGGATCCGACTATAAAGTAAAGGCTTAGCTTGCTGGCTGTGGCACTGTCTCTCCATCTGAGAACAGTGTCCCACCATGGCCCCAACTATATTCTCTTGTCTGTCTTTAATCCATCACCGCCCCTCCTCAGGCTCACCCCTGGGCGTGCTGGACGCGCTCCTGTTGTGATTTTCCTCCTAGGACTCTCCTTCCAGTGTCCCTCTTCTCCCTCGGCGAGGTGGTGTTCCAGCTTGCCTGCATGCTTCCAACACTCTCTTTGGAAAGAATGAGTCCCAACACTCTGGCTTTGAGACTTCTGCCCAAAGTCTGAGTCCCCCAGAAAAGTCTTGGTCAATGTCCTGTTGCACTGGACTCACTGTTTCAGAAAGTCGGACTTTTTCCTGGACAGAGGCGTCAGGAGCCATGTCTGGAGTTGCCCCCGAGGCCCCCTTCCACCAGCGAGGGCACAGTAGGTGCACTGTCAGTGCTCAGTGGTCAGAGGTGTGGGCCTGGGCCTGCCTCTGTGGCCCTGCAGCATCGGCCCCCGGGAGTGTGGGTCTTGCCCAGCCTGAGGTGGTTCATCTGTGACACGTGGCTCCTGACAGGACCCTGTGACCGTGTGTGGGTGAGGATGAAATGAGATAATGCCCAGAGCACTCAGAACCCCAGCCTGGCACCCCGGGAGGACCATGTGAGGGTGAGCCCACTGTCCTCAGTGAGTTCCCAACTGGGGTCACAGATGGATCAGGTCGAGAGGTCGCCCTGGAATCGCTTTGGGTTTAGCAAGAGAGGTTACTGTAGAGGAGCTCTGAGATGTAGCCTCCAGTTGGCAGCTTTGCTTCCAACAGCTCTCAAGAGACAGCAGAAAAGGCTGATTATCCTTAAACGGGACCAGGAAGGGCTGTGGGGATAAATGGGGGCCTCTCTCCCTGAGCTGTGCCCACTCTGCCAGCTGCCATCAGGTGGCCAGATGCAGATGGACCTTCCAAATCTCCTGGCCCAGGCCTGCTGTCTTTCCTCCTCCTGCTTCTTAATTTTAAGAAATTGTTTAATTTTAATTATATTATTTGGGATATTTAAAAACTATCCCAGACTCCATTCCCGCAGATTCCTCTACACCCCCAACTGTGAGCTAGTCTTTAGGCTAAAGCATAGACTTTTTGAGTGTTCTCCTCCTCCGGGTATACTCTTTGATCTTGAGACCAGGAAGAAACCTGTGTCTTGCTGATTGCCGGGAAATGCATCCTTTGTTCATTCTTAATGCTCTCCTTCCTCCCTCTCTTTCTGGCTAAGTGTTTACATCTTTTCCTTTCAAGAGAGATAGCTGCTCAATTCCCTGAAGGCTGCAGAGCAGGTTGTAAATATGATGGTGATGCACCTAAGAGGACTAACCCCAGCCACTCTAAACAATTACAGAAGTCAGCACAGAATCACTGTGGCTGGATGAAGGATGTTCAAGTGGTCAAGCACAGAAGAAAGTTCTAGAGAGAAAGAAGCATCACTAAGGCCTAGAAGTCTGTATCCGCTGGTGCCTCAAATCCTCCTTTGATCAAGTCATTCAAAAACATGTCAAGGAATTTCCTGCACTGGACTCCATGCTAGGCTCTGGGTAGAAGGGCAAGGTCCCCACACACATGGAGCTCACATCTAGGTGCAGAGACAGGAAATGCATAATTAAACCAATAATGATGTAATTTCAGATCCTGCCAAGTGATGTAGAATCATGTTTGTTTTTCTTTAACTTTTTAAATTATTATTTATTTATTTACAATATACAAGCTGAATCTATAACCAGATTGTAGATACAAAATAATTAGTCATTTACATGCAATAAATAATATTTCAAGAAAAACAACTTTAAATATAATGTTACTAAA
>PVJC01038975.1:0-16493 GCA_004026665.1 Murina feae | reverse complement strand
ATTGTTACAGTGTTTCAAAACTGCTAGAGGCAGTTTAATCGGAGCTGAGCTGAGGGGCGCAGCTTCACTTTCGCTTCTGCCGCAATGGAAAGGGCTGTTTACTCAGGTCCGTGAGTGGCGGCCGCCATGTTGGCTGGGCTAATTTGCATACAGCCGCTCTGATTGGCTGGTGGGCGTGGCTTACCCTGTCTCGGAGAAATGGTTAATTTTAATATTTCGCTTTTATTAGTTTATATATATATATATATATATATATATATAGTAATTACATTAAAATATGTTCATTATTATGGTCCCTAATTTAATCCTGCTGATGCCCTTATAAGAAAAGAATACTTGCACACACTAAGCCAATAGTATAAGATTGGAGATGAGGACATACAAAGAGTTGCAAGTACATGCACTGGGGGTGTGGGTTCACAGAGGGATGGCCTGTGAGAAGTAAGCAGAGAGAAGTGAGCCATTTGCAAGGGAAGGAGAAAGGCCTTAGGATAAATCCATCTTACTGGCATCAACCTTGGACTCCCAGCCTCCAGAACTATGAGGGGGGAAAAATCTGTTGTGAAGCCACGTGGTCTGATGTATTTTTGTTGTGGAAGTTCTAACAAACTAATATAGAAGCACATTCAACAGCCTCAGTCTGCAATAACAAAGCAGATGGTTCCCAAGAACAGCCAAGCCCAAGCTGGTTTGGCTCAGTGGATAGAGCATCGGCCTATGAACTGAAAGGTCCCAGGTTCGATTCCAGTCAAGGGCACATGGCCAGGTTGTGGGCTCGATCTCCAGTGGGGGAATTGCAGGAGGCAACCGATCCATGATTCTCTCTCATCATGGGTATTTTTTTCTCTCTCTCTCCCTCTTCCTTCCTCTCTGAAATCAATAAAAATAAATTAAAAAAAAAAAAAAAGAACAGCCAGAATGCTGAAGTCAATCTCACAACAGGGTGCAATGGCCTCTGGAAAATAATAGCTTCTCCTTTTCTGCTTTCCAAATCTCACATAGTTCCGGGCATCACATTGTAAAGGGGGTTCTGGGAAGTATAGTATCCAGCTTCTCTTCTGCATACAGATGAGCCTTTAGAAGATGTTATTGGTGAATCCAAGTTGATAATGGACAATGAGGCAGAATATTAATCAGAAATCTGTTCCCAAATCTTAGCTTGTTGTTATTTTTGTGGTTCTTCAGTTCTTCCTTGAGCTACTTGAGTCTTTTTGAGTGCTCTTTCTTTTCTCTTTTAAGGATATATCTATCTCCAGCTGTTCTATTTCACAAGGAGTTGCCTAATCCATTAGTTTTGCTTGTATTTTTTCACTTGGCCACTGGGTCTTCTTGAATTGCTATTATTATTAACTATAACCCGGTGCACGGATTCACACACATTGAAAAGAAATTAATTAGAAGGTGGCCAGCGAGGCAGGACTGGGCCAGATGGCCTGGGCACACCCTGGAGCCAACCTCCTGTGGTTCCTCCCTGGCATCTGCAGAGTGAGGGAGTGAGCAGGTCCCTCCAGCAGGTGGGGTCCAGCAGGTGGGGGGGCCTGGCCTGCAGAGATTGGGCCGAAACCAGCTCTCTGACATCCACCAAGGGGTCCCAGAGTGCAAGAGGGCACTCTGCAAAGCTGCTGTCATACAGGGTGTGGAATGCAAATGCAAGTGTGCAGTAAACCAGATTTGGGGCCGACAGTGCCCCCGCAACAACATAACCTAAGGCCTCATGAGGAATCGGGCTCCCTCCTCTCTGGTTTCAGGGTGCATCACCTGAGAACCACTGCTGCCAAGTCACTGCAGCTCCTGTGTTGAGCGCCTGCCCCCGAGAGGTCAGTGCATGTCATAGCAATGGGTCAGATGGTAGGATACTTAGCATACTAGCCCTTTATAAAGAGAGATTAATTAATATTTTGGTCTGCTCATTGTTTGATCTCCTGGGGGAAACTTAAAAGATAGTAACAATGATACATTTCTCTTCTGTTAAGGGTTTAGTAATAACTAATTGGGCAGTCCTTGTAATATGTGGCAGACGTGACTCTAAGGAGTCTTCTAAGTGGCAAAATCCGGCAATTCCTCTGTTCAAGAGACAGAGAGAGGAGCATGGAGGACTCCTTGTTCCCAAACTCCATCTGAGCAAAGACTCTCGTCCAGGCCACTGAGCAAAGACTCTCATCATTATTTGCAGCACAATTTGTCACTTTTGAAATTTTGTAAGTTGAGACCTTGAGCCCTAAAAAAGCTGCAGCTCCAGAAAGGTAGATATATACATTTCAAAGGCCATCACACTGTTGTCTTTCTCAACCACTGAAGAATCAGAAAGTCAGAATCTGGTATTTAATAACAACAACATAAAAAATAAAAATCAGCACATAAAACTTCTCTTCCTATCAGTAAATTCTGAACTCTTAACGTTTTCAATTTCTTATAAATAGAAACATATGACACAAATGACTAAATATTTCTTAGGTTACCAACTATTAACCAGGCTTCATTCCTTGGCTAAATATCAGTATTGGTTGTTTTAAACTACCTAAAAGTTTAAATTTCTACAAATAAATTAATGAAAGAAAAGATGGGCCTCAGGAAAGATGGATGATCATTGACTACAAAAGCATTTCTCATTTATCATCTCACTGAAACTCAAAAGTCCAAGTAAATAAAAGACATCTCCTTTCTACATAGATGTTTTCTATTCTTTACACCAGTTGCTTTAATAATAGATAATTATAGCCTGTCTACAGACTTCATGGAGCTTAAATTGGATATAATTTTCTTCATTTTCTGTCTTAAGTCACTTTTAAAATTTGTTGAAAAATTTTAAACATCTGCTTAATTTCGTGAAAGAAGGGCTATGTTTTAATATAAGTGAGGCAATCTGTATGTTTAGCTTATTTCTCATGTGTGTATATTCAGCATGGTGATTTGATGTAAACGGGCCTACATGTTTAATCATACATTCATTTAATCTTCATTTGCAAGATGCAGGAAAATTTTTACCATGTAGAAATTTAAGATCATAATGGCAAAAATGATCATAGAGGAAGCCAAGTGTCCTTGTCCATTTGCTTCATTGGCTCCAATTATTACCTACAGATTAAAAACAGGCACTCGCTTGTCCTGTGAGACAGAAGCTTTTAGAGCATCATGTCTTACTTGCTTTCAAGTCAAACTCAGTTTTATTCCTTTGGCAGCTGCTCAAGCTTATTACTGTATAATTGGCACCAACAGCTGTCTCTGCTGTATAAACCATATGAGCATCTCACAATCCTGATTCTTACCATCTCATTTAATATTAGTTCACTTTTTGTGCAAAATTAACTGTGTAGTCAGAAAAAAGCAAAGCAAAAAGAAATAATATGACAAGTGTTGTCATGTTGAATTCAGAAAAACATTCCTTTTGTGAGCTAATGTTTACACAATATCATAGTTTTCTTAAAACCATACATGTATTTTTCTGAGTAGTTTGGTTTCCGTGTAAATTAAAGAAGAAAAACATTTTAGGAATAATTAAAATAAAGTAACAATATAATTGTAAAAGAAGTCAACGGCACTTCAATTATATATCTATCTTTATCTCTGAAATACAATTTAAAATAATGGACAGGAAAGACATAAGGCGAAGTAGAGCTTTATCAAGATATTGCCTTGAGGCATATGAAGTTTCTCCGGTTGATGAGAAGGTGAACTCAAATCACTAATTCAGAAGCATATTTCCTTCTGGTACCATAAACCAAACATTTATCCATTTGCCTTCTCAGTGGGATGCAGACCCTCAGCCCATAATAGAATTCACTGTAAGTATGTTCTTAAAAAAAAAAACCCACACAGATGTTCTTAATCACACCTGTTACATGTGTAGTAAGCTTAGGAAATATATCCTGGCTGACAAAGATATATCTAGAATAAATAGGGCTGTTTAGTTTATTAGCAAAAAGTAACCCACTCGATCATTTATTCATGCACTTCCATATTTTAGGGTCAATGTATTTATAAGGGAAAATATACACTGTGTGGGTCCAATAAATGATATTAATTAATTCATGTATATTCTAACAGTGGGGTTTTTGTTGAAAGGTGAACAAATGGGTAAAATAAATTTTGACAATTAGGCTTTTAATAATGTAGTGGAAAGGTGTGGGGAAGGGGAAACTATGAGCATGTATCATTCTTTTGGTGAACCTTTGTTCTTGGACTATGAACTTCACCAGTGCTTCTCAGCCCTCTCCTCTCCCCACCTCCTCTGGGCGGGGCAGGATGGATGGAGGAGCTAGAAGTTGTGTATTCCCTTCACCCAGCTAGGTTAGGTTCCGGTACATGGTTTCTCTTGATGGCAGGCCTCATTAAGAACAGAATGCTCTGGTATATGTATTTTAAACTGGCTTCCTCCTGCTGGAAGTTCAAGGCATTATTCTCTGATATTCACTGTGAATAACGGAAACTCACAAGAGGAGCTGAAACTCACCACAGTCGGCCCTCCTATGACTGGGTCCTCTTGCGGTGTGCAACTCTCATATGTTGTCCACACTGAGCCTTAGCAATTTGGCAATTGCCGTTGGCACTTCCCCTACCTCAGCATTGGTTCCCACAGAGGTTTCACTTATGAATTTCTGCTCTGATAAGGAGTCTGTATACACCTGTTTCTCAGATTTTGCTAGCAGCAGTTTACCCTGTGACTCTACTTCCCTGATAGATCTAAGAAGGTTTGTTAATTTTTCAGTTTGTTACTTGTTTTTAGCACAGAGTAGCAACTTTGAAGCTTCTTACACCTAGAATAGAAACTGGAAAGTTCAAATTGGTTTCTCTTTCTCTCTTTTACATTAGAGACGTTCTGGTAAACTTTGAATATCTACATATATTTGTTAGTAGAGGTTAAAAGGTTAATTGAAAACTCTCAGCAGATGGGTATATCTTGAACCACCCCGATAGCAATATTTTTGTACTTTTACTTCAAACAGATCCAATTATAATTTCCAAACTGAAAAGGTTTACTGCCTGTATATGAGCGAGAGTCAAGTGTCAGAAGTGTTTCTGTTTTCAGCACGGGATATGCATTTTGTCACTCACTCTTTCCCTTAGATTGCTATTGTGATAACCCTGTCCCCAAGTAAACCGGTTATTTCCTAGACCAGTCTCACGCTTAACCTCTCAGAAAATGGACTTTTCATTTCCATCTAGAATTAGCTGTTACCAGGCTGCTTTGTGTTAAGAAGATGATCTACTAGCTATCTCTCTCTTAAACTGCTTACAACTGGTCTTCTTCATTATAGCATTTGTTTATCCCAACTCCCAGTGGTACCTGATGTTCCTTTCCTGAGGCTGTGGGGAATTCCGCAATATAAGAGAGAATCATCCTAAATTTACACCACTAGTGACTGATTATTTGGGTTTCTGCTGTCTGACAATTCCGGTCTGCTAGTTCACTTAACACCATTCCATCTGCCTTCTACCTTCCAAAACGGTTGTTCTTCACTCCCTAATAGTTCTCTCCACCCTCAAAGTTATATACCTTTAAAATATTCTCCTTAATTTTTTTTCAGAAGTTTTCTATACTAAGAAATTAGGCACCAGCATTCAATCCACCATTTTACCTGAAAATCTTCATATTGCTCTAACCAATACAGAATCAGACTATTGCATTAAATGTATTTTACCCATGAAAAGGTGCACCACAAATTTAACTTCAGTGGGAACATTTGTTCTCTCAATTCTAATAAGTCAAAATGTTAAAAATTTAACCAAGAAATAGTAGAATTTTAAAATAAATATTTTTTCAAAAATATGTTTACCTCTTTTAAAAATGAAAAGAAAAGTATGTTAAGGAAAACTGTTAGCCAGAGGAAAACTCATAGAAAGCATCAAAAGAAAACAGGACAAACCATTTATTGCTTTGTGTTTCTCAGTATTTTTCCCTCTTGTGTTCCCAGAAGAGAAATCTAGTTGTTAGACTCATCAGATCTGCAAGTAAATCTCAAAGATAAATGCAAAATTGAGAACTAATGCTTTATGCTTTTTTGTTACTTATGAAACTCTATAGTACAATTGACTAGCATGTGATAAAAATATAGTACCTGTGATATATAAAAATCAACTGTATTACATCCTTCTTAAGCAAATAATTTAAAACTTTAGAATATCTGATTAATTGAAACTTGATATGCTAATGATTAACATTAACTCAATTGCTATATTATGAAAGGATAAAACATATCCTATATAATAAGAGAGGGATATGCTAATTAGCCTGGATATGCTAATTAGTCATGACCAGTATGCAAATTGATCATCACTCCAACACAATAAGAGAGGGATATGCTATTTAGCCCTGATATGCTAATTACTCATGACTAGTACGCAAATTGACCAGTACCCACTCCAATACACAAGATGCCCACTCCCATGTGATCAAAGATGGCCACCACAAGATGGCCTACAGAGGAGGGCAGTTGTGGGCAATCAGGCCAGCAGAGGAGGGCAGTTAAGGGTGACTGGGCCAGCAGGGGAGGGCAATTATGGGTGACCAGGCCTACAGGGGAGGGCTGTTGGGGGCAACCAGGCATGTAGGGAAGGGTTGTTGGAATGACCAGGCTTGCAGGAGAGGGCCATTGGAGGCAACCAGGCCTGCAGGGGAGGGCCATTGGGGTTGTTTGGGCTGGCAGGGGAGGGCAATTGGGTGTGATCAGGCTGCAAGGGGAACAGTTGGGCGTCAATCAGGCTGGCAGGGGAATGGTTAGGGAGTTATCAGGCTGGCAAGCAGAAGCAGTTAGGGACAATCAGGCAGGCAAGCAAGCGAGTAGTTGGAGAGGGTGCAGGCTGGGCTGAGAGACACCCTCTCCTTCTCCCCTCCCACCCCCACACTCCCATGCACAAATTTCATGTACCAGGCCTCTAGTATTTAATAAACATAAATAGAACTTGGACTATAATAGTTTTAGCAGCTAAGCATTTTATATATGCTGTTGATTTGTAAATTCATCAAACAGTACATGTGTGGTGTTTTTTTTAATAATCTCAATAGCTTTTGTAAACTTGTTGGGCCTGAAAAGTATTGCTTATCAAAGAAATGTGGCACATCCAGGGTTTGGTGATTGCTATTATTAATATTGTATTAATAAGTAGCATATATATTACTTCAGAACTCATAAGGAATTACAAAATGCATAATTTCATTAATAGAACTTACCTATGAGGGGGAAAATATAATCATCCCCAATTTACAACAAAGGAAGTTGATTTTTATAGAAGTTAAAAATCTTGCTCAGTGATACAAAAACAAAACAAAACACAACATCTTGCCCTGGCCAGTTTTTCTCAGTGATTAGAGTGTTGGCTCCTTTTATAGCTTTGTTTTCTGACTCTGCTTCATGTATATGATAAAGTTTAAAGAAAAATCTGGAAGTATCTTCTTAATATTTCCTACCTTGCTTTTTATGCACTATCCCACATAACATCTCAAAAGAACTAAACAATCATATATCCTGCTGCAATGTCATTTTGACAGTAGAGAAACTGAGACACATAGAAGTCAGGCCAATTTTCCAGTCACACGGTAAGTAGGGGGCAAGGAGTCTAACTCAAGGCAATCAGGCTCCAGGGTCCTCACTATCAATTGCAGAAAAGATCACTTTCCCAGTAAATCTTCATAATTAAATTATTTTTTAATTGTAATAAGTGAAAATATTTTGATTTCTGAGTCATTCTATTGAGTACAAGTATAAGAGGATAGAGATAAAAAACAAGAGGAGATAAAAAAACAAGAGTCAACTAAATTATACAGGATGGTTAGCAGGCGCAGGCTATGTGGAAACATGCCCATGCGGACATGAGAGACCTTATGCTTATGGCATAACTGTAGTTATCTCTTTAACTTGATATTAAGAAAAAAGGTGACTATAAAGAATATTTTTATACACATGATAATAAAACGTAACTGAAGTAAAACTGACGCCTGTGTGGCATTAGTAACTTTAGCTTTGGGTAGTTTAAATTTACATTTGTTCTCCAATATAATTGGGGATAATGATCATTTTAGTATCACTTTAAAATGGTATGTACATTTGATAAACATATTTGAAGAGGACAAAACATGTTACTTTACACTGAAAGAAATAAGCAAATAGACATACTTGTGAATCATGCAATTGATCAATTTCCAATATAATCTCAAGAGAATATACTTTTCCTTTCCAGGTTATTTACTTTCAACTAAATAGAATCCAGCATAAAGTAAGCAGTTGCAGGAGAACAACTGGACCTTAATTTCTTCATCTGGCTTTTTAAGTACATGTATTTAAGATTATTTAATTACATTTGCAATGGTATCACAAATTGACAAACACATACACTGAGGGCCTAATGCAGCAGAATTACCTTCAATACAGTAAAGTTGGAATAAACTCCTGCTGCTGAAATGCTATGAAGAGCTAAGGTTAAAGCTCCATGATTACGCCTTGCTATTTGGAAGACCAGAGCCTAGGAAACCTAAATATTATTTTGAACCATTTTGTATGCATTTGTTGGATGTGCTTCAACAATTCTTCAGAGAATCAAAACAGTTAGACATGTGAGAGTTGAATTTTCTCCTCTGCTTGGTAGACTATCAGACAGGACCTATATAAGCCTTGTTCTGCCTCTGATACGCAAAGCAAATGAAATAAGCAACAGAGCCTTTTAGAGCATTGGCTCATGCTGTATATCCAAAAGGATTTCTAAGAAATAATGACACTCAAAGAAAGTAACTTGTATGTGGACTGCCTTCCTCCCTTGGGTACCCGATCACTTCCAATGTATAATCAGGTGGTTTGGCATTCATTTGACTTATGAAACTATCAGGCTTTCTGTATCCCCCATGGAACAGACATTTAAGCATAGAATCAGGTCTGTCATATTGTTTCCTGGACTTGCAACATTTTCTTTCTTACTGCTTATGAAAATCCTGTATATGAACATCTGCAGGAACTTTCATTCTCAGTCTCTCTCCCAAAGCCTCATCACAGGCATAAGGGCTGTGCAGCAAAACCAGATTTCATTCAGACAGATCTGTGCAGGACATCATTTGTGAATGATCATGATGTAAATTATGTCCCTCTTGGAGTTTTGACATAGAAGATAAAGAATGTAAGTATGGTACACAATGACAAATATACAGAATGCTTTTGGTATGTTTCTCTTTTTTTGTGTGAGGAAAAAATAGTCTACTTTTTATTTTTTCTTTACAAATTTAACCACAAATATGTGTGAAAGCACCAAAACTAAGTCTGAAACTTAGTGACTTGGGATTATTTTAAAAAGCAACTTTTAGGTTATATAAATTAAAAATAATTTGATTCATATTATCTTCCATTTACATAGCAAAAAATGTATATATCTCTGTTAAAAATCATAATTTATATTATTAAGACAAATTAGGGATTACTATACATTCCCAAATTATAATAACCAGTATAGTTTAACTAAAAGAGAAAAAAATAATAAGTCCTAGTGACACAACACAAAGCATGGTGACTATAGTTAATAATACAGTACTGGATACTTGAAAATTACTAAGGAAGTAAATCTTTTTTTAAGGAAGTAAATCTTAAAAGATCTCAGCAAAAGAAAAAAATGTAAGTATGTATGATGACAAATATTAACTAGAATTATTGTAATGATCATTTTCTAACATAAACAAATATTGAATTATTATATTGTATACTTGAAATTAATACTTTTTTTTTGCGGGAAATGAGTAAAATTGGATCCACCAGGGAGACTGTCAATGGACATGAGGAAACATACATTGGAACCTCTCGTTGGAACCGGCAAAAATAAAAATGTTTTACATCGTTGTTGTGTGTGTGCCGTTCATACATTACGCAGTGAAACACGGTACATGTGCAAGTTTTGTAATGTACTCCTGCACAAAGGAAAGTATTTCGAACACTACCTACCACACAGTGAAGCACTATTAGGTTATAGTTTTTTTTTATAAGATCTGTTGAAAATTTCGAAAAAATATTGTAATTTTGTATAAATAAAATTATTTTGATTATGAGAGTGTTTTTTTATATGTTTACCTAGAATGTAGTAATTTTGTGTACATAAAAATACAATACCACATATTTTGCAAAGTAAATATAGACCTCTTTTTAAACTAAAACACTGAAAGTTTCATAGAAAAATATCAAATAGATCAAAAGATATGAATATTTTATGGAAAGTCTAACTTTGGTGAGAAATGTCAAAAAAGCCCCGCAGTTACGACGCGATTTGGCGGGAAAATGCCCGATTACAAAGTGTTAATATAGTTATACATAAATTATACCTGAAATAAATAAATAAAATCTAGCTCTTCCTCCTTGCTTTCTCAATGTCCCAAGATGTTTACACCATCCATCAATAGCCCAAATCAGAAATGTCAGTCATCCTTGAGTCTTCTCGTTTTCAACCCCCTATATCTGTCAGGATATGCTGGGTTATATTGCAAACACCCCTTAACTCTCAGTGACTAATGCAACAGAAATTTATTTCTCTCTCTGACTACTGAGTCAGAGGTGGGGCTCTGCTCCCCTTGGTCACACTGACTCCAGGTACCTGGCTGATAAAGCAGCCATTATCTAGAACATTCTTGGTCAACACAACAGAGGGCAAACAACTCCAAATACTTTCATCCTGGCGAGGTAATGATAGGCCCAGAAGCAGCCCGTATCACCTCTGCTAGCCCTAGTAACTTGGCCCAGGCCATCACCCAACCACAGGAGGCCAGAAAGGACAACCCTATCCAGTGCACAGAAGGCAGAGAGTAGAACAATTAGTAACTAGCACTAATGACTACCACACTCTCTAGGAGGGATTCTCCCGTTGCAGACCCTGTGATAAACATTCACGTGAAAATGACTTTATTAGGCAGTGCTGCCAGGAAAAACGCACACACGCACACACAACAAACAAACAAACAAAAAACAGTAAGGCAGTGAGAAAGGGAAGAGAAGAAAGCCAAGCAAATATTCTATATCAAAGTCCCATGGGAGGTAATTAGGCTCAACTCCACAGGAGATAACGGAGGCAGTCTTACCTAAGAGCAGTCCTGACCAGGGACAAGGGCGCTGGAGGGTTACACGTCTGCCCCAGGAGTGTTTTGCTAGGGCTCTCCCCAGGAAGGTGTAAATCCCAGGTATCGCCGGCTCTCCGTGCAGGTGTTGGCTGTTGGAAGTGAAAGCACAGCGTGAAAACGTGAAAACGTGAAAACGGGAGGAGAGACCTGAAAGGATACAGGTGGAACCTTGACCTCAGCTGCCACACGCAAACCAATTTAAAAAAATCCTGGTGGAAAACGACTTTCCTCTAAAACAGATATTTTAGATGTCTAACTTAAAAAAAAAATTCTGCTACTATTTTTAGGCGAATTCAAATCAGAGTTCGATAAATTAATTACAGGCCATTACTTTACTAAATTTCTTTTTAATTTATCACAATTTTTGTTGTTCTGCAGATAATTCAAATCTCTTGCCTGAGAACCTACAGTGCGAAAATTGTCATTATTTAATATAGTATTTTGCATATGTTCAATTAATAACTGTAAGGGTAATGACAAGTATAAATTAAGTCTAAAAGATAAAACAGAAATACTTAGCATTGCCCCTGGAATTAGGATAGAAGCAACTTCTACCACATATTGAGTTTGTCTTTATGGGAAACTTCAGAAAAAAGGTTCAGAGTAGAGTCCAATAAAATTGTGTATTTTCTTTAAATGAGTTCGGAATTATATGTTTAAAATTGTATTTTGTAATAATAATAACCTCTGACAAGTCAGGTCCCCCTATAATGAAGACTGTAAATCAGTAGCAAGGCTTCTTTATTATCACTGCGTCAACATCCCATTAACATGTCAACAATATTAAGGGAGGTGTTCCTCAGCATTGTAATAAGGCAAACTTTACTGTCCTATGATTGAATCCTAGCTAGTACACTCAACTGCAAGGCCTGTTATTTGTTGTTCATGTTTAAAATAAATCCCATAATCACACATTGCTGAGAAAGTAAATGAAGCATGAAAAGCAATAATACCTAAAGCCATTCTATTTTGACTTTTCGAAATAAGACTATAGCTACAAAGTACATTTAGTTGTCAAATAAGAATGATGTCATCCTAAGTACTTCGAAGATCAGATCCTGGGTTGGATATCAGGGAAAACTCTCATATTTAAACAGAAAGAAAAAGGGCTTCAGACATGTATCTAGTTCCTATTAAATCTGTTAGTAACCAGAAAGATGAACTGATTTAAAGAAACAAACAAAAGTGACAAGGATAAGTCTATACAATACATTTAATTTAATTGACTTACACAAGTAAATGAAGAAGATATAACCTTATCTGTGAAGCACTTTATCTGACCTTCAATTCTGAATGATAGCATTGCTGGGTAAAGTAATCTTGGGTGTAGGTTCTTGCTGTTCATCACTTTGAATATTCCTTGCCACTCCCTTCTGTCCTGCAAAGTTTCTGTTGAGAAATCAGCTCACAGCCGTATGGGTGCCCCCTTGTAGGTAACTAACTGCTTTTCTCTTGCAGCTTTTAAGATTCTTTCTTTGTCTTCACAGACAAGAAAAAGCTAAAGGAGTTCATCATACCCAACCAGTATTATACGAAATGCTGAAAGGTATCCTTTGAGAAGAGGAAGAAGAAAAAGTAAAGATAAAAATTATGAACAACAAAGTGACAACAAATATATATCTATCAACAAGTGAACACAAATCAAGTGAATAAAAAAATCGGTGAACAGAATAAACTGGTGAATAGAATAGAATCAGGGGCATAGAAAGGGATTGGACTGACAATTCTCAGGGGGAAAGGAGTATTAGGGGTGTAGGAAGAGACTGGACAAAAATCGTACACCTATGGATGAGGACAGTGGGGGCAGAGGGTTGGGTGGGAACTGGGAGGAGGGGAGCTTTGGGGGGAAAACAGGAACAACTGTAATAATATGAAAATAAAGATTTAAAAAAAAAAAAGATATAACCTTTCAGGTCTAGGTATGTTCAGTAAGTATCTCTACCAAATATCTACAATGTAGTTAAAAAATAGTCAAAGACATGCAATAACAAACAAATGCTTTAAATTTACACATAAAACTGGTAGACTATTCAGATACATAAATTATTACTATCTAGACTGGAAAGAAACTTGAGATTGTATCTAAGTCTCTGCTCAATCTTTCTAAGAAAATATTTCACAATCAGACATTTCAATATTTTGCATTGTTAAAGAAAGGTGCCATCTGAAGTGTAGATGTAATAACCAATTCTATGAGTTTCTCCCATAAAGAAAGTAAAAGGAAAAATTAGCTTCATGATCTCTAAGCTAAACAAAATAGAATAAAAAGTGTAAATATATTTAAAGACAAAAATTGGGTAATGTGTATAAAAAAATCTATGCCATAGGCTATTTTTAAAACATTTTTAGTGTTATTTGAGCTCTTATCATGGACCTGGTTTCATGCAAACAAGATAATAGAGCAGTGAGCCAGATAATCTTCTCACTTTCATAAATCTTAAAATTTTATGTGTATGTCAATTATAAGTGACTAGGGGCCCGGTGCACAAAAATTTGTGCACTCGGGGTGGAGGGAGTCCCTCAGCCCGGCCTGTGCCCTCTCACAGTCTGGGACCCCTCAGTGGATGTTCTATGATGGCCCCAGTCTGCCAGGCGCCTTGTGTGTGTATGTGTGTGTGTGTGCCACCACTGGAGACCTGCCCCCAGCCGCATCTGAGCCTCGGAGCAGTCCTCCTATGTGTGTCTACCTGCTGGGGACCTGCCACCAGGCACACCATGGAGGCTTGGAGCAGGCACTCCTCTATGTTGATCTCTCAGACTCTTGCCCTCCCCTGCATGTTGTTCTCTTTTTTGAGCTGTGGCCAGGGCTGGGTGCTGCCTGCCTCCCAAGCTTGCCTACTGCGCATCTTCCTCCAGCCACCAGAAAGCAGGGAAAACCCCGCCTCGTGGTCAGGCGAGCCTTTTCCTGCTCCCTGATCCCCGGAAGGGACCTGGGAAGCCACCAAGCAGGCCGCCAACTCTTTCCCACTCACCCGTCCCCTGCTGCCTTCCTTTCCCACTTCCCGGTGCCGCCAAGGGGTCTGGGGAGCTGCCAAGCAGGACCCCGGCCCCTGTAGCCTTGCTTTCCCGCTCCCCAGTGCCCCACAAAGGGCCTGGGAAGCCCACCAAGCAGGCCACTGAACCCCCGCTGCCTCTTTCCCACTCCCTGGCCCACCACCTTGCTTTCCCACTTCCCAGTGCCCTGCAAGGGGCCTGGGAAGCCCACCAAGCAGGCCACTGACCCCCTGCTGCCTCTTTCCCACTCCCCGATGCCCCACAAAGGGCCTGGACAGCTGCCAAGCAGGCCGCCGACCCCCTGCCACCTCTTACCCACTCCCCGGCCCGCCACCTTGCTTTCCCACTTCCTGGTGCCCTGGTGCCCTGGTGCCACTTCCAACTGTCAGCATAGGCAGGCAGTTGCAACAGAACCCTTTGGTTTGCTCTAGTTCCGTGGCTGTTGGCCTCCATCTTGGCTGGGTTAATTTGCATACAGCTGCTCTGATTGGCTGGTGGTAATGGTCACATTTGCATGTTTCTCTTTTATTATAGAAGATAATTCTATAAAAGGTAATTACAGAATGTGTAAAGAGCATGTTATTCAGAAGATGTGAATTCATTTTTTTCCAGTCAGAGTCCATCTACCTCATCCCTACAGTATGTTTTCCTGTATTTAACAAACGAAAGCCCCAATGGGAATTCACATGGATAATTTTTCTTCCTCGAAAGCAATTAGAATAAAGGCAGACAGACTATCTTCTTTCAAACTCTTGCCCTTTTACCTGCATTGAAGCCCTGTAAACCAAAAAATGTCCCTATCCCTGTTTTGGAAGAGTTAGTAAATGCCATCTAATGTGCGACTCATTTCTAGCTGCAGAGGAAATTAGAGCTTCTTGAGATATGTTCTGCTAAGTGTTTTCAAAGAGCCCATGTGAAAGCTGCTCTAGGAAAATACAGTCCCATATCAGTGGAGAGAGGTATTCTCTGTTTTCCTTGGATTTCTGATTGAAAGGCTGGTGATAATTTTGCTGCCTGACTTTCTCAGGCTGAAGGGTCTAAAGTGCGTTTTCATTAGTGTGTGGTATCTCTGACATAGCACACTTCCACTATAGCTTACTCCATCTGCCATTGATGTTGAGAGACAAATAAAAAACACCATTAGCTCTGGCTGATTTGGCTCAGTGGATGGAGCGTTCGCCTGCAGACTGAAGGGTCCCGGGTTGATTCTGGTCAAGGGTACATGCCCAGGTTCCTGATTCGATCCCTAGTGGGGGCATGCAGGAGGCAACCAATCAATGATTCTCTTTTGTCATTGATGTTTCTATCTCTGTCCCTCTCCTATCCTCTCTGAAATCAATATATATATATATTAAAAACATTAATATGACTGGTCCTTGCATGTCATATTCTGAAAATCTTTTGGGCCAGTCCCACTAAACAAGAAAAGTTATTATTAGTTGTGACAAACCAAAAGGCCACCCAGACTGCTTGATACAATGTGTGGGGTGCAAAAGCCTCAGGTTCAGCAACTAAAACTTTCTTTTACGATGATGACACAACACACTTATTTTCCAAGCCACTGCTTCCCACCTTGACAGTCTGCTGATAAAAGCGAGTTATGAATTATGACTTTGGTAGGTTTCCATTAAGATCTCTATTCCCTCTAAGCAACAGAGTCCAGCAGAGCAACTGAGCCAATGTAACACTTAGACATCTTAGCATTTTAAAAGGCCAGAGCTGGGTTTAAATGCCAGAGCAAGAAACAAACTCCCTGGTAATTCCTCTTGTCTGATATTGTGAAATATCTGATTCTATTTCAAAAGTATCCTTTGGCCTGTCCCACCCCTCATTCTAACCACAAGTAGAATAATGTTAATTATTAATATGTATACAATTGATTGTGATGATGGTGTGCAAATATATATATACTAGTGGCCTGGTGCACAAAAATTTGTGCACTTTGGGGGTCCCTCAGTCCGGCCTGTACCCTCTCGCAGTCTGGGACCCCTCGGGGGTTGTCCACCTGCTGGTGTGCCTGGCAAGCCTGGGTGAGGGGCTGATGGCTGTTTGAAGACTGGTCAAGCCACCTTGTGTGGACCCTCACCCCATGGAGTTGTGGCCAGCCTAGGTGAGGGGCTGAGGGCCATTTTCAGGCTGCCCACAGCTCCCATTGACCCAACATCCCAGCGAGGCTGGCTGGAATCAGGTTTCTGGGGTTTATTTATTTTCTATTATTGAAACACTAGGGGCCCGGTGCACAAAAATTTGTGCACTCGGGGTGGAGGGAGTCCCTCAGTCCGGCCTGTGCCCTCTCACAGTCTGGGACCCCTCAGTGGATGTCCTATGATGGCCCCAGTCTGCCAGGCGCCTTTTGTGTGTGTGTGTGTGTGTGTGTGTGTGTGTGGCCACTGGGGACCTGCCCCCAGCTGCATCTGAGGCT